>WNWK01019942.1:0-36802 GCA_009830355.1 Cherax destructor | reverse complement strand
TCGGCCAAATACCAACCACACCAGAGGGCCTACTCTACTATAGAGAAGGAGGGCCTGGCTCTACTTCTGGCATTAGAGCATTTTGATGTCTACGTGGGCCAGTCCTCTCAGGTGGTCTCCATCTACAGCGACCACAACCCTCTGGTGTATCTCCAGAGTATGAAGAACAAAAATACCAGACTCATGCGTTGGAGTATTAGGTTGCAACCCTACAATATAAAAATTATACACATTGCTGGAAAAATTAATACACTAGCTGATGTGTTGTCCAGAAGCCATTGTATTTAGTTAGGATGTGTTAGGGACTTTGGGTAGAACCAGCCCTTTTTTTCCCCTAGTGGGGTTTTTTTTTAGCGGGGGGGGGGTGCCCTGCTACCGACTGCAGGTACCTTGGACCTATCCTAGCCCTACCGTCTGCTGTCTCACTCTTAAGTTTAAAGCTGGACTTATGTCTCGAGAAAAGTTTAGCTTTAACTAATGAGCGGGATGGTTGAGGGGAAAGGCGGTCCCATTATTTTAATGTGCCATGGTGGCACTCTACCCATTTGAGGTGGAAGCCTAGTCCTGAGCCCTCTTGGGGTGGGGGTGTTGCATGCAAAGAGTATGTAACCTTTATTCGGAGCATGATAAACACACCCACATAGGCTCCCCTCCAACCAGCGAACCATCGTTAAGGGTTTGGTGATGGGGCCCCATCATCAAATCAACGACTCGGTTCAGCCAATTAAAATGCGAGTTTAACAATGACAAAGGTGACGTGGTTACCACTCGCGGTTTGTCATTGGAATTCCTGCATAGAGCTGGTTGTGGAAAGTTGTCTGTCTTTTGGCTGCTGCTTAGCCTAGACAACTGTGGCGTGCACTAAACACTACTCCTTTGTATATAGTGTACATATGTGTAAATAGCACTTTGTTATACTTGGTGAAGGAAAAGACAAAAGTCTTATATAATCACAATTACTTGGTGAAGGAAAAGACAAAAGTCTGGAATTAATCTAACTGATTTTTTGAAGGAAATACAATTTCAATACATCTTCTACTGTGTTTCTTTGCTCCAAGCTCCCTTTACACTCAGGTTTCCAGGCCATTGAACCTGAGGTTGTAATACCAGAGCAGAAATTCGGTGAGACAACCAGCAGCATAGTGCATTTCGTGGGGGAGCCAGGCACTGACCTACTAGACCCCAAACGCTACTCCTCATGGAGGAAACTGGTGGGAGTCACCGAAATGGTGTTTCGATTTGTGAGAAAGCTGACTGACAAGGTAAATAGAGGCCGTCAGTTGTCGCTTGTGGGTCCCAGAGAGTACTGGATACAACAGTACCAGAAGGAGAGGTTTCCAGGAGTTCTGGAGGTACTGGCTGCCGGGCAGCCAGACACAGCATCAGGTCTTGCACCCGACAGCGACTCAGGGAGCAGTAAGTTGGTCCACTCATTGCGATTGTTCTTGGATCATGCTGGTCTGATAAGATGTAGGGGAACACTACACAATGTTGAGCTCAGTTATGGGGCCAAACATCCCGTGTTACTGGGAAAGGATTGGTGGTTGTCAGAGTTAGTGATGCATGATGCTCATCAGAGGACCATGCATGGAGGGTTTGGAGATACACTAACCTGCCTTCGTCAGAATTACTGGGTGTTGAAGGGCCGAGCGGTATGATGGGAGGACCCTATCCTACCCGGAACCACCACCACTGCCTCAGGAACGGGTGCAGAGTGACAGACCCTTTGAGACTGTAGGGATAGATTACACAGGGGCTATCACAATGACAAACCCGGGAGGGGAGAGGGTAGACCCACAGAAGGTATATATCTGTCTGTTTACTTGTGCAACTACCCGAGCTGTACATTTGGAGCTGGTGGAAGATATGTCTACCAAGACTTTCGTGATGTTGTTCAGGAGGTTTACAGCTTGGTTCTCTTGCCCATGATTGGTTATATCGGACAATGGCACAAGCTTCAAAGCAGCCAGCAAAGTCTTTAAGAATCTTTTGGACAACGGAGAGGTACAAGAATACCTGAAGAAGATAGAGTGCGAGTGGAAGTTCATAGTTCCCAGAGCACCCTGGCAAGGGGGCTTCTATGAACGCATGGTGGGCATGGTTAAAAGGGGCCTCCGCAAGGTCTTACACAGCAAGAGGGTGACCACTGATGAGTTGCGAACGATTTGGGCTGAGAAAGAAGAAGCGAGAGTCAATAATAGACCCCTAACCTATGTGCAAAATGGTATTGACGAGCAGGAATCTCTCACCCCCAATCACATGTTATTTGGGAGGAGGATCGAGCCCTTCCCTGCAGTCTTGAGCCAGTCCTCTAGGGAGCAGGACTATTGTGGGCCGGAAGGACCCCCCATCAATGAGAAACTACACAAGAGTCACAATAAGTTAGTGAATGTTCTAGACAGATGGAACCAGGTGTGGCGTAATGATTATTTGACAGCTCTACGAGAACATTTTTATGGGGCCAACCCTGAGGGGAACAAGGTGACGGTGAGCCAAGGGGACCTGGTGCTAGTTGAAGCTGAGGCACCCAGGGCATACTGGCCTCTTGGCCTGGTGGTGTCAACCCACCCAGATAAAGCTGGACAGCTGAGGATGGTGAAGGTGAGAGTAAATGGTGCTGAGACCATAAGGCCCATCAACAAGCTGTTGCCTCTCGAGGTCCACACGGTGGGGCCTGGACAGGAGAAGTTAGACCAAAGTCTGCCCAACTAGAGCGTTCAGACGACCCGTCGAACGGCGCTCGAGTCCAGAGCCCACTGGGAGGGCTAGCGGGAGGCAGATTTGATATAGACTTAACTTCTACCTTCGCGGGTGGGAGGATGTGGAAATCTTTTTGAGTCGCTCAAGTGCAATGGGGTAAATAAGCCGTATGGAGCCGTTAACATACCATGGATAGGTCCTCGGAGTTTATGAACCCACACACCCACCACAAACAAACACACTCATTGGCGGAGGTAGTGAGATTGCACCTATTAATTCATAGATTTACTCTCCTAGGAAGGTCTAAGTAAGTTTGTACAGTTAGTAACTAATATTAGGATTACTGAGGCAACTTTAGATATTAATAATGTAGTTCTAGCACCTTAACATAGGTAGATTTAGGCTTCAATAAGCGAACATCAGGTTATATAAGCCAACGAGAAATGGCAATCCCATACCGAGGTCAAGCAGTGTGGGACTCACGACGCATGACCTGCGTCCTTCTCAGACCAGTCACCATTCTGTCAACAACTGCCATGAACAGCTGCGCGGCAACCCACGTGTCTACCAATATCAGACCTGGGGATCTCGGAGAAGATATCTCGAAGTACTGTGGATATCTTTCTCCATCCAGACCCATTACAGTAAGACGATAACTTCCTTTCTCTCAGTATCTGGCCAGTTTTCTGGGGGAAACGTTAGTGAATTTATCTGTGGGTCTCGAGCAGACAGACGCTATTACATTGGTATGTACCAGTGTCATATCTTAAGTAGAAGTCTGGAAGCTAGTGTCCCATACTGCTTAGATATTGCTTAGAGGATAAACCCCCTTGGAGTTTGGGATTTCTGAGTTTCAGGCAGAACACTAATACAACTTGAATTCTTGCAGAACATAGCACTGTCTGCATGTCATCGATTTCAAGGGGACTAAGGCTTAGGTAGTCTGGAAGACTAGTAGACATTTCTTCTCTATCGTGCATGTAGGTGGGGAATTTTTGCAGCTACAGTAAGTTAGAAATTCTGTCCCATAAGCCACTTGTAAGCCTGAGAGGAGAGTCTCAGAGTGTCGGTGTCAACAGTGCTTGCCAGGGGGCAGCTTACAAGGAGGAAGTCCCAAGACAAATTTCTACAGTATGCATGCCTAGCTGACTTGGAAATGTCTTATCTGGCCTTATGTGAGACGCTCACTCTGGCAGATGGTGTTGACACAGGCACCCCAAGACTCCAAGCATCCCAGTCTCACAAGTGCCTTTTAAGGAGCATTTCCACACGTAAATTGCACTAATTTGCAGGTAAACCTTATCTGCATGCACAAACTAGGATTGACTTTCTTGTTTGTGGAGACCATTCTAACTAGAAATTCCCTGATTCTACCAACCACTCCAGACTCTTATGGCGACCCTTTCACCTCAGGATGCCACATTCACGCAAAGGATTTATTCCTGCAAATATTCAGATGGTATTAGTATTCCCAGCCTGCACCTTGAGGGTCCCTGAATTCAATGGGTATTCCATAATCAATATTTGTGCAGTCAGTGGGACATTAAGCTTCTGGACTAATACTTACGGGGAGTTACACTGTAATCTAACTCACCCTGTGGTGGGCCTTCGTCCGCTAATAACCTGCAGCTCAAATAACCCAAGTTCCTCAGAATATCGCTGGCCAACTATACTAAGAGAAATGACAAGTGTTGTCTTACTATGGGAGCCTGGGTAGAGATGAATATCCCTAGTGCTTCGGGAAGCCTCTATGATTTTTGGGTCACCTGGCAGAGTATTTTGAAGACACATGGGGGCCCTGAGCTTTAGCTCCTAATCTCTTGTTGTCATCTCCAGTGTCTGTCCAAGAAGGACCTCATAAGCATTTCCTAGCCTATATATAGACTCATTTGTGAGGTGTCAGGTGTCGCAATTTATCTGGTATCTTTACTTAATACAACCTTAGATTAACCTATATTAAGGTCTAAGGCTACATTATTAATTCTATTATGAGTTACTAACAGTTTAAACCTACCTAAGCCCCCCCAAAGGTGTAAATCTGCCAATTAGTACATTACACTCACTGCCTCTGCCACTTGTGTTTGTTCGGGTGGGTGTTAAGGAATCCTACGGCTTATTTACAAATGAATCCGGACTCATTCTTCCTGCCCCCAACATCTTGCTACTGGGGGATTTCAACCTAAGGCACCTAAAATGGAGGAATATAGCAAATAATGTGGTAGCAGAGATAACACCAGGAGGCAGCTCAGATGAAAACTAGCACACACACGAGCTTTTAAATCTCTGCACCAAATTCACCTTAAACCAGCAAATAATAGAGCCAACAAGATTGGAGAATACACTGGACCTCATCTTCACTAACAATAATGATCTGACACGAAATGTCATCATATCAAAAACAATACACTCAGATCACAACATAATAGAGGTTCAGACACGTATGCGGGGATGTCCCAGACCGACAAAATGTGATCAGTCTTGAGGGAGCCTTCACCAAATTCAGCTTCAATTACAAAAACATAAGGTGGGACCAAGTAAACCAAGTCCTAAATGATATAAACTGGGAAGATAACCTAAGCAATATGGATCCCAACCTATGTCTAGAACAAATTAACTGTTGTACTTGAGGTATGCTCAAGGCATATTCCCATAAGGAAATGGAGAAGATGTAAACTAAAAAGAGAAAGGCGCTCCCTATACAGGCGAAGACAAAGAATAACAGAACAGCTAAAAGAGGCCAATATATCTGCAATACGTAGGGCGACACTTGTCAGAGAAATAGCAAACATCGAAATAAAGCTAAAGGAATCTTACAGGCGTCAAGAAACGCGGGAAGAACTAAAAGCCATAAATGAAATTGAAAGAAACCCAAAGTATTTCTTTTCTTATGCCAAATTAAAGTCGAAAATAACATCCAGTATTGGGCCACTACTTAAACGGGATGGGTCCTACACAGATGACAGCAAGGAAATGAGTGAGCTACTCAAGTCCCAATATGACTCGGGTTTTAGCGAGCGACTAACCAGACTGAAAGTCGAAGACCTAAATAATTTTTTTATGAGAGAGACACAGAATTTTTTAGATACAAACCTATCTGATATTATCCTGACGCCAAATGTCTTCGAAAAGGCGATAAATGACATGCCCATGCATTCTGCCCCAGGCCCAGACTCATGGAACTCTGTGTTCATCCCACAGCTGCTAAAAATAGCAGACATATCCCCACTCCACAAAGGGGGCAGTAAAGCAATAGCAAAGAACTACAGACCAATAGCGCTAACGTTCCATATAAAAAATCTTTGAAAGGGTTCTAAGAGGCAAGATCACCACCCATCTAGATACCCATCAGTTACACAACCCAGGGCAGCATGGGTTTAGAGCAGGTCGCTCCTGTCTGTCCCAACTACTGGACCATTACGACAAGGTCCTGGATGCTCTAGAAGATAAACAGAATGCAGATGTTATATACACAGATTTTGCAAAAGCCTTCGACAAGTGTGACCATGGTTAAATAGAGCACAAAAAGCGTGATAAAGGAATAACAGGAAAAGTTGGTAGATGGATCTATAATTTCCTAACAAATAGAACGAAAAGAGTAGTAGTCAACAGAGTAAAGTCTGAGGCGGCTACGGTGTAAAGCTCTGTTCCACAAGGCACAGTACTCGCTTCCATCTTGTTCCTCATCCTCATATCGGACATTGACAGGGATATAAACCACAGTGCAGTGTCTTTCTTTGCAGTTGACACCCGAATCTGTATGACAATGTCCACCGTTGAAGACACTGCAAGACTCCAAGCAGACATCAACCAAATCTTTAAATGGGCCGCAGAAAACAATATGAAGTTCAATGATGAGAAATTTCAATTACTCTGATATGGAAAACGTGAGAAAATTAAAACTTCAGTGGATTATAAAATAAATTCCAACCGCACAATAGAGCGAAAAACTAATGTCAAAGACCTGGGAGTGATCATGTCAGAAGATCTCACCTTCAAAGACATTGTATCAATCGCATCTGCTAGAAAAATGACAGGATGGATAATGAGAACCTTCAAAACCAGGGATGCCAAGTCCATGTCACTTGCCAGGTCACTTGTTCTATCTAGACGGAATATTGCTGCACACTAATTGCACCTTTCAAGGCAGGAAAAATTGCTAACCTAGAAAATATACAGAGAACCTTCAAGGCACACATAACCACGATAAAACACCTAAATTACTGGGAACGCTTGAAGTTCCTAAACCTGTACTCCACAGAATGCAGGCGGGAGAAATACATGATTATATACACTTGGAATATCCTAGAGGGATTAGTACCAAACTTGCACACGAAAATCACTCCCTATGAAAGCATAATACTCGGCAGACGATGCAACATCCCCCCCAATGAAAAGCAGGGGTGCCACTAGCACGATAAGAGACAACACATTAAGTGTCAGGGGCCCTAGACTGTTCAACTGCCTCCCAGCATACATAAGGGGGATTACCAATAGACCCCTGGCTGTCTTCAAGCAGGCACTGAACAGACACCTAAAGTCAGTACCTGACAAGCCGGGCTGTGGTTCGTACATCAGGTTGCGTGCGGCCAACAGTAACAGCCTGGTTGATCAGACCCTGATCTACCGGGCCGCGGGGGCATTGACCCCCCGGAACTCTCACCAGGTATACTCCAGGTATTCTCCAGGTATACTCCAGGTATGGAATTTGTATGGACTGCCTTTTTGTGAGATATTTACCCTAGCAAGCACTGTTAACGCAGACACCCTGAGATTAGTCGTCCCAGTCTCACAAGTGACTTATATGACACATTTCCATATGCAACTGATCTTGCAAGAAATTCCTAACTACATGCACGAATGAAGAACTAACTCACTTGGTGGTGTAGAATATGCCACCTGACATCCCCAGACACCACCCTCACCTTCAGGACACCATGTGCAGTGAAGGACTTATTCTGCAAGTATTCAGATAATATTAGTATCCCTGCCTGCACCTCAGAGATCCCTTGTTCCAATGGGTATTCCCCAAGCAATATCTATGCTGTAAGTGACACTAGCTTCTAGACTAGTACTTAAGAGGAGATTCCCATATGTACTGGTCTTTGGGCGTCCGTCTGCTCATGACCCACGTTTACCCAGAATGTTGGTTAACTAATACTGAGAGAAATGAAAAGTATTGTCTTACTGTTCTGCCTGGAAAGAGACGAATTTTCAAATATATGTAGACATGTGGGTGCACCAGGCTGCTGGTCATGGCACCTGTTGTCTCAATGGTGTCTGGTCTTAGAAGACCGAGCTAGAGTCTGTATGATCTAATCTAGACTCCGTTCAGGCATGTGGGTTGCTAGCTCACCTTATCTAATATAACCTAATATTCGCCTATATTAAGGTATAAGGCTACATTAATAATATCTAAGGTTATCTCACTAATTCTAATATTAGTTACTAACTGTATAAACCTACCTAAACCTTCCTTGAAGTGTAAATATATCAATTAATACATACACTCGCTGCCTCTGCCAACCAGGGTGTGTGTGTGTGTGTGTGTGTGTGTGTGTACTCACCTAGTTGTGGTTGCAGGGGTCGAGACATAGCTCCTGGCCCCGCCTCTTCACTGGCCGCTACTGGGTCACTCTTCCTGCGCCATGAGCTTTATCATACCTCTTCTTAAAGCTGTGTATGGAACCTGCCTCCACTACATCGCTTCCCAAGCTATTCCACTTCCCGACTACTCTGTGACTGAAGAAATACTTCCTAACATCCCTGTGATTCATCTGAGTCTTCAACTTCCAACTGTGTCCCCTTGTTGCTGTGTCCCATCTTTGGAACATTCTGTCTCTATCAACCTTGTCAATTCCTCTCAGTATCTTATATGTCGTTATCATGTGGTCCCTATCTCTCCTGTCCTCCAGTGTCGTCAGGTCGATTTCCCTTAACCTCTCCTCGTAGGACATACCCCTTAGCTCCGGGACTAGTCTTGTTGCAAACCTTTGCACTTTCTCTAGTTTCTTTACGTGCTTGGATAAATGTGGGTTCCAAACTGGTGCTGCATACTCCAGTATGGGCCTAACGTACACAGTGTACAGGGTCCTGAACGATTCTTTATTAAGATGTCGGAATGCTGTTCTTAGGTTTGCTAGGCGCCCGTATGCTGCAGCAGTTATTTGGTTGATGTGCGCCTCAGGAGATATGCCTGGTGTTATGCTCACCCCAAGATCTTTTTCCTTGATTGAAATTTGTAGTCTCTGGCCCCCTAGACTGTACTCCGTCTGCGGTCTTCTTTGCCCTTCCCCAATCTTCATGACTTTGCACTTGGTTGGGTTGAACTCCAGGAGCCAATTGCTGGACCAGGCTTGCAGCCTATCCAGATCCCTTTGTAGTTCTGCCTGGTCCTCTTCCGATTGAATTCTTCTCATCAACTTCACATCATCTGCAAACAGGGACACTTCGGAGTCTATTCCTTCCATCATGTCGTTCACAAACACCAGAAACAGCACCGGTCCTAGGACTGACCCCTGTGGCACCCCACTCGTCACCGGCGCCCACTCTGACACCTCGCCACGAACCATGACTCGCTGCTGTCTTCCTGACAGGTATTCCCTGATCCATTGTAGTGCCTTCCCTGTTATCCCTGCCTGGTCCTCCAGCTTCTGCACTAATCTCTTGTGTGGGACTGTGTCAAACGCCTTCTTACAGTCCAAGAATATGCAATCTACCCACCCCTCTCTCTCTTGTCTTACTGCTGTCACCCTGTCATAGAACTCCAGTAGGTTTGTGACACAGGATTTCCCGTCCTTGAAACCGTGTTGGCCTTCGTTGATAAGCTCATTCAAACAAACAAACAAACAAACAAATTTTATTTCATTGCAGGTTACATGGGTATTGGAAGTTACAATGTAAATTGAGTGCAAGGAGAGCCACTGACATGCCATGGCATTAGGGGCAGCTTATTCTAGTCCTTAAAAACTAGGTACTTAATATTAGAGAAATTTATTGAGTTTATTCTAGTTAAAAATTATTTTCAAAATTACAATATGATGAAATTTTACTGTTTAAATTATTATATAATGATATTAGATCTTAGATTGTTACAGGTGTTAAGATTCTTGAATGATAATATGGAATTGAGATTATCTTAAGGAAAATAACATTGAGCATTTTTGACATTAACTTATAATATGAGTAGGGGGTAACATAATAGTAACATATTATTAAAAATTGAGATTATCGTATAGGAAAGTAACAATGAGCATTTTTCAAAGTAGTTTATAGCATGATCATTTAGGTTTGGGTGAGTAGGTGGTTTTTGAGTTGAGTCTTAAATTGATTTTCAGACAAGATTATCTTAATATTTACTGGTAATGAATTCCAGATTCTGGGGCCCTTTATGTGCATAGAATTTTTACATAGGTTGATATGAACACGGGGTATATCAAAAGTGATCTGTGTCGTGTGTTGTGGTCATGGGTCCTATTAAAGTTGGTGAGGAGAGTTTTGAGCAGAGGGTTTATATTAGAGTGTAAAGTTTTATATATGTAGTAGGCACAAGAGTAAGTATGAATGTTCTTTACGGTGAGTAGTTTGAGACTTTTGAATATTGGTGGAGTATGCTGTCTAGAGTGGGAATTTGTTATCATTCTGACTGCGGCCTTTTGTTGTGTTATGAGTGGTCTAAGGTGATTTAACGTTGTTGATCCCCATGCACAGATTCCATAGGTGAGATACGGGTAGATAAGTGAATGATAGAGTGCAAGGAGAGCTGATTGAGGTACATAATAGCGTATCTTTGATAATATGCCTACTGTCTTCGAGATTTTCTTGGAAATTTGTTGTATATGTGTTTGGAATTTAAGGCTACTGTCAAGGTGGATTCCTAGGAATTTTCCCTCTGTGAGTCTTGTGATGGGTGTACCATTAAGTGTTATGTTAATGGAACATTTGTGACTTTGCTTCCAAACTGTATGAAGTAGGTCTTGTCAGTATTGAGAGTAAGCTTGTTAGTCGTCATCCATGTTGATATTTTCTGTAATTCGGCATTAACAGTGTTGGCCAGTATAACTGGATTTGGGTGAGAGAAGACATATGTTGTGTCATCTGCAAATAAAATGGGTTTGAGTAGTTGTGATGCATTCGGTAGGTCATTTATGTAAATGAGGAATAGGAGTGGCCCCAGGACACTTCCTTGAGGGACTCCGATTGTAATTGGTTGTGTGGAAGAGTTCTCTCCATTTGTGTACACGTATTGGCTTCTGTTGGTGAGGTATGATTTTAGGTAGTTGAGTGGGTGCCCCTTATACCATAGTGTGCTAATTTTGTGAGCAGTAAATCATGGTCGACTGTATCAAAAGCTTTGCGGAGATCAATGAAGATTCCCAGTGGGACTTCTTTTTCTCAAGTGCTGTATATATTAACTCCAACATGTGTGTAATAGCATCGTTTGTGCTCTTGTTTGTCCTGAATCCAAATTGACAGGGTTGAGTACATTGTGTGAGACGAGGTAGGAATAGATTTGTCTATGAATTAATTTTTCGAAGATTTTAGAAAGCAATGGTAAATTAGAAATTGGTCTATAATTATTCAGGTCTGTTTGATCACCTCCTTTGTGGATCGGGTGACCCTAGCTATTTTGAGAATTGATGGAAAGGTAGAGGCTTCAATGGATTTATTGAATAGTGTTGCTATGATTGGTGACAGTACCTGTGAAGCTTTTGTACATAAAAGTTGGTAGGCTGTTTATGTCTCCTGCCTTGTTTTTAAGGGTGTTGATTATGAGCGAGACTTCAATTGGGTTGGTAGGAGCTAGGAATAGCGTATTAGGGTAGGTGTTTGTGAGGTAGTCTGTTGGACGGGTGTTTGAGCTTGGGATTTTACTCGCTAGATTCTTTCCTATGGTGGAGAAGAAAACATTAAGTCTGTTTGCTGTCTCAGTAGGTGAGAGTAGGGGTTCATCTGCTCTTGATGATTTGATGGTGTTGTTTTTCGCTATCTTATTATTTCCTAGAATTGCAGATAGGGTCTTCCAGGTCTTTTTCGTATCACCTTTTATGTTCTGGAGTCTGTTCTCATAATACAATTTTTTTGATCTCCTTATCAGGCTGGTAAGGGTTGATGAGTAGCGTTTGGATTGTTCTCTGGTTATTAGACCCCTTCTGTATTGTTTTTCATATTGGTGCCTTTTGTTAATGGAATTAAGGATGCTGGGTGTTAGCCAGGGATTGTTAAGTCTCTTAGCTGTGATCTGTTTAGTTTTTTTAGGGCAATGTTTGTTATAGAGGTGGTGGGTTTTGTTAAGGAAATTCTTGATGCATTCATTAGTATCTGTATATGTTTCTAACTCATTATGCCAGTCAATGTTAATCATAGCTGTTATAAAGTTATTTACAGCTGACTCATTATGTAGTCTGAAGGTAACTTTTGTAATATCTAGGGCAATTTACCAAGATTAGTTATGAGAAAGGTCGGATAGTGGTCTGTGGTGTTGTCTGTGATGATGCCTGATTTTAGAGGGGCTATAGTATTAGTCCAGATGTGGTCTAGTAGTGAGGTACTAGTCTCGGAGATTCTTGTAGGTTTTGATATTGTTGGTAGTAACAAGCAGTTGCTCATAGTGTTTGTGAATTCTGTTACTTGTGGGTCCTGGTCATGTAGGAGATTTATATTGAAGTCTCCTGTGAGCAGCAAATGGTCTTTGTTCATGTGTGCATCAGTTATTAGGTTACCTAGTTTTTCACTAAATTGGTGAATGTTTGACTGTGGTAATCTGTAGATGTTTATCACTGTGAGGGGTTTTTGCAGGTCTTTTGATTTAAATTTAGCTATAATATATTCTCCATGCTCATCCCTTATGCAAGAGTTATTGATACATTCAAGTTGATCTGAGTAATATATAGCTATTCCACCCCTCGCTGATCTGTCCTGCAATTGTGAATGGCTGTGTAACCTGGGATGCCATAGACATCTGTAGTATCAGGCTTCAGCCAGGTCTCAGTGAGTGTGATGATTGACATATTGGTCTGGAGGGATTGGAGTAGTGCTGTGAGGTCATCATAATGTTTGCTCAAAGATCTAACATTGTAATTGAAGATAGTTATGTTATTGTTGGCTCTGAGTAATGTCTTTGCTTGATCTGCTGTGTAATAGTTACAGTTGCTGTTGGAATCATGTAAGTCATTTAATAATAGGTTGATATCAGGATCAATTCCTGTAATCATAAGATTTGATGTGATTCTATAACTAGACCTGAGAAGAATAGATAATACTAAACTTAATAATATGATACTAGAATAAATGCTTAGGAACTATTTGATTATTACAAATTTTTAATAAGAGTTTGTAGAGATACAGGGTATTTGACAGAGTTCTTGGCACGTGAATTTGTACCTTAGTCAATTTATACAAATGCAATTAATTGAACTATGGTAGTTTACTAAAGCTGGGAATAAAAGAGCTAGGGAAAATGATAGCAAACAATGAAAGTAAAGTAAATTAGTACCTGAGTTAGCACCTTAATTATTATAATAAAAATTAGTAAGAGAACTGTGGCAGTTAGATTTTTTAGATAAAATCTAGGGAATATAATAGTAAACAATGAGGGTTAACACTTTAGGGAATATAATAGTAAATAAAAAGAGTAAAACACTTTAGCACCAAAAATAGCACCTTAATTACAAGTTAACACTTTAGGGAATATAATAGTAAATAAAAAGAGTAAAACACTTTAGCACCAAAAATAGCACCTTAATTACGAGTTAACACTTTAGGGAATATAATAGTAAATACAAAGAGTAAATCACTTTAGCACCAGAATTAGCACCTTAAGTAAAGGAATTATTGGATGAAAGGCAGTACTAGGTATTGATTTGCTGGGAACTATTTCAAGAGAATATATAAATGGGGATTAAATTAAATGGACAGATAGTAAATATGATATAAAATTAACTTAGAAGCAAGATTTGATTTATATTATAAAGTTGAAGCAAGTAATAGCACTAAAAGTAAAGTACATAGTGTATGAGGTAGTTGGTACTAGCTAGTATATAGTACAAAAATTTCACAAAGTAGTAGTAACATACACTAATACAGCACACGTATATTATGTGTTGAGGACAATAGGCTAATCAGTAATGGTAATGTCAGCTTGTCTAAGGAAGTTGGTGAGATCACGTTCGTTTGATATAGAAAATTGCTGACCTGTTGATACTTTTCCAACTAGTATTTTCCCATCACGAGCGAAGCACTGATGGATTTTGTTCTCCAGTTTAAGTTTTCTCAGCCTAAACAGAAGGTTTTGACGTTTCCTGGTTAGGCACTCGTTGATATATACTCCACATTTCATTGTAATTGCTGATTTAGTTAGGTTCTTTTTTGTATCATATGAATGAAGTCTGATCATTATACTAGGTTTACCTTGTTTTCCTAGCAATCGTGTTTCCTTGATTTCATTACTTTGCACATTAACTCGTAGGTGGTCTTGTAATATGTTGATAGCAGTTTCCTTGCACTGGGATTGAGTTATGTCTCTGGGAATGTGGTTGCTGTTTATTATAACTGCATCAGACAAGTTATCTTGTTCGGTTTTGTCATCTTGAAAATCAAGATATTCATCAAGTCGAGTGTGCATGTTGTTATTCCAGTCCTTGATTGCTTCTTCCACCTTCATATTCAGAGTTGTTATTTGATCGGTGTGACTGGTTATAACTGTTTGTAGAGTATTTTGTGTGTCAGTACTTCCCGATGTAATCTTCTCTTCAAGGTTTTGGATCTTGATCTCGAGGTTAGTTAGCTTGGATTCATATTTCACTAGTTTTGCTTTGATGTCTTTGTTTTCAGCTTCAAGGGCAAAGATGTATTCCCTAATAGTATCAGGAGTAGTCATACCTTGATGCCCAGGAAGGAATCCTACGAAGCTGGTGGGGTTGGTGGGAGAGTCAGCCATGGTGGGTGATGTTATTGTTGTCGTCGGGGTCCGGGCGGGGGTGTGGGGGGTTGTTGATGCACCGGCTTTCTGTTGTGTAGACATGTTGTGTTTCAAAGTCCTTAGCGTTGGTTTCTTGGTACTGTTCTAGGTGCTCCACCACTCTTCTCCTGACTATCTTCTCCATGACCTTGCATACTATACATGTCAGTGACACTGGTCTGTAGTTTAGTGCTACGTTTCTGTCTCCTTTTTTAAAAATTGGAACTACATTTGCTGTCTTCCATACCTCTGGTAGTTGCCCTGTTTCGATAGACGTGTTGAAGATTGTTGTTAGTGGTACACATAGCTCCTCTGCTCCCTCTCTCAGGACCCATGGAGAAATGTTGTCCGGCCCCATCGCCTTTGAGGTATCTAGCTCGCTTAGTAGCCTCTTCACTTCCTCCTCAGTTGTGTTTATCGTGTCCAGCACCTGGTTGTGTACCCTACCTCTCCTCCTTTCTGGAGGCCCTTCTATTTCCTCTGTGAACACCTCTTTGAATCTCATGTTGAGCTCCTCACACACTTCGTGGTCATTTCTTGTGACCTCCCCTCCTTCCTTCCTCAGCCTGATCACCTGATCCTTGACTTTTGTTCTCCTCCTGATGTGGCTGTACAACAGCTTTGGGTCAGATTTTGCTTTCGCTGCTATGTCATTTTCGTATTGTCTTTGGGCTTCCCTTCTTACCTGTGCATATTCATTTCTGGCTCTACGACTGCTCTCCTTATTCTCCTGGGTCCTTTGCCTTCTATACTTCTTCCATTCCCTGGCACACTTGGTTTTGGCTTCCCTGCACCTTTGGGTGAACCATGGGCTCATCCTGGCTTTTTCGCTTTTCCTGTTACCCTTGGGTATAAACCTCTCCTCAGCTTCCGTGCAAACTGTTGTCATATATTCCATCATCTCGTCTACTGACTTCCCTGCCAGCTCTCTGTCCCACTGAACTCCGTGCAGGAAGTTCTTCATGCCCACGTAGTCACCTTTCTTGTAGTTTGGCTTCATTTGTGCAGCCCTTCCTGCTTTCCCCTCCACTTGTAACTCTACTATGTAGTCGAAGCTTAGAACCATATGATCACTGGCCCCAAGGTGGCTTTCATGTGTGATGTCCTCAATATCTGCGCTACTTAGGGTGAATACTAGGTCCAGTCTCGCTGACTCGTCCTCCCCTCTCTCTCTGGTATTGTCCTTTACATGTTGGTACATGAGATTTTCCAGTACCACCTCCATCATTTTAGCCCTCCATGTTTCTTGCCCCCCATGTGGTTCTAAGTTCTCCCAATCGATTTCCTTATGGTTGAAGTCGCCCATGATCAGTGTGTGTGTGTGTGTTTGTGTGTGTGTGTGTGTGTGTGTGTGAAAGCGCTTGGAAGTTCACTTTTCTTTTCTTAGTGGTTGTTCTGCATATTGTGATATCACCTGTTTACTCTGATCTTATTGTATTAATCTTTCTCTTTACCTCCATTGTCTAACCTATGATTTATCTAACTTATCATGTTAATAATGTTTTCTTTCGTTTCCTTGACTTTGTTTGCTAATTTTGTTGCATTTTTGTCCACTGTGTATCCCAATTTGTGTCTGATGACTTAACCCAACTGTACCTGTTTTCCTATTTTAATTTTAGAACTATCTTAGTTATAGAACTATCTTGGTTATAGAACTATCTTAGTTATAGAACTATCTTGGTTATAGAACTATCTTAATTATAGAACTGTCGTAGTTATAGAACTATCTTAATGCTTGAACTATTTTAGTTATAGAACTATCTTAGTTATAGAACTATTTTAGTTATAGAACTATCTTAGTTATAGAACTATCTTAGTTATAGAACTATCTTAGTTATAGAACTATGTTAGTTATAGAACAATGTTAGTTATAGAACTATGTTAGTTATAGAACTATGTTAGTTATAGAACTATCTTAGTTATAGAACTATGTTAGTTATAGAACTATCTTAGCTTTAGAACTATCTTCCTGTGACTGTTCCTTTTTAATTCTCATATCTTAGTCATGCTAACTTATATTTTGTTTCTGTTTAATGTATCTGTATTTTTATATGTTACTTATATCTGATATGTTCCTTTTATTGTATTTGGTAATTGTGTCATCAGAGTCTTGTCTGCTATGTGTCAACAGAGTCTTGTCAGCTATGAGTCAACAGAGTCTTGTCTGCTATGAGTCAGCAGAGTCCTGTCTGTTATGTGTCAGCAGAGTCTTGTGTGCTATGTGTTAGCAGAGTCTTGTCTGCTATGTGTCAGCAGAGTCTTGTATGCTATGTGTCAGCAGAGTCTTGTCTGCTATGTGTCAGCAGAGTCTTGTCTGCTATGTGTCAGCAGAGTCTTATCTGCTATGTGTCAACAGAGTCTTGTCTGCTATGAGTCAGCAGAGTCCTGTCTGCTATGTGTCAGCAGAGTCTTGTCTGCTATGTGTCAGCAGAGTCTTGTCTGCTATGTGTCAGCAGAGTCTTGTCTGCTATGTGTCAGCAGAGTCTTGTCTGCTATATGTCAGCAGAGTCTTGTCTGCTATGTGTCAGCAGTCTTGTCTGCTATGTATCAGCAGAGTCTTGTCTGCTATGTGTCAGCAGAGTCTTGTCTGCTATGTGTCAGCAGAGTCTTGTCTGCTATGTGTCAGCAGAGTCTTGTCTGCTATGTGTCAGCAGAGTCTTGTCTGCTATGTGTCAGCAGTCTTGTCTGCTATGTATCAGCAGAGTCTTGTCTGCTATGTGTCAACAGAGTCTTGTCTGCTATGTGTCAGCAGTCTTGTCTGCTATGTGTCAGCAGAGTCTTGTCTGCTATGTGTCAGCAGAGTCTTGTCTGCTATGTGTCAGCAGTCTTGTCTGCTATGTGTCAGCAGAGTCTTGTCTGCTATGTGTCAGCAGAGTCTTGTCTGCTATGTGTCAGCAGTGTGGTGCTCAGGTTCTTCCTGGTGAGAGCCACTGTACACAAATAACCCGCACATGTAAGAACTTTATGACGAAGTTCCGGTTCGACTTGGACCATTAACTTGTCATATGGAGGAATGAATGGGAGAAATAATGGATGAGATTCTTGCTTGAAGAAACTTATGTCAACTGGTAAGTATCCCTAAATTATTTGTAATAAGGCCTAAAGATTAACCTTAGAGTACCAGCTATTACGGCAGTTTTCACGTAGACTACCTGTTGGGAAATGACTATAGCTTTTGATTTTTACTAGTATTACTTTTTTATATTTTATTTAAAACTTTATATACAAAATACACACATGGGTAGTTACGTATATTAATAAGTTACGATTGTACAGTTTATGAACAAGGAATCGTCACTGGGACAACTCCAGTCTACTGAGTAAATATTCTATACATAATGATGCTAATATAAACTGTTTCATTCGCCGCCTAGACAGCGGCTAGGGTGGACGTACCCTCACAGGTGTTGCAACTTTTCTGAGTGGTTTACCCGTGTGCATAATGGCCACGGGATTGAGGAAACATGTAAACACAGGTGGAACTGAAAATCTGAAGTGAGCTGTAATGTCGGATGTGTCCCACGTGTTGCTGCCCGTCATCATGAGGGACATATATGGAATAGCGGACAACGATCTCTACGGTGTAGCGATGAAGGGGGACATATGATTGTTTGTGAAATTACTATCTGCGAAGGTGTAGGAAGAGGTGATTGACAAATTTCTAGATGTCGTGATAGTGGTGAATGAAGACGTCAAAGTGCGCTTGGTTTGATGTATCAAAGAGATACACTTTGGATAAAATTCATAATGTTCTCTTTGAGGCAGACGAAACTGACTTACTACAAGTGTTGGATCACTTTGGCAAGATACATGTGGCACAACCAGGTACCTGGGTGACTGGAGTGTATGATGGTTTACCTGAGGAAACATACTCTCTCAAAATGTCTATAAAGTACCCCGTGCCATCTTCCGTCATCCTGCCGGATTCGGAATGCAGGTGATGATATAATATGCAGGACAGAGACGAACGTGTAGGATTTGTGAAGGATACGGCCATATGACTGTGGATTGTCCTCGTTGGAAGATGCAACAGAGTGGGCATAGGCCATCTACATCAGAGAAGGAGCAAGCTACCCTCCATGGGGCATGTATCGCTCAAATGAGGGACGAAAGAACACGGTCGTCATGCCGGAGAATAATGTAATGGTGGACGTGGAAACCCCTGCACGAGCGGAGGAACCCATCCCAGTGTCAAAGAAGAAGGTTGCTGTACACATATATTTGGTGGATAACGAGGTAGAGAAAGCATTATTGGAATTTTTTTCCTCCCAGGAGGAAGGAGAGTCTTCAGTGATTTGTGGAAGGGTCAGGGGCTCACGTGAGTGAAGTACCTACAATGGAGTCCACGGAAACTTCCAGTGCATCTGTGCTGATTGCTGAGTCTGAAGGGCTCAGTGAAGTGGATGTTGACATGGAGGTGCATCAGTCTGCCTTGATCGAAATGCCCAAGGTAAAAAAAACTCGAGTACGCAGAAACGGGCAGCCGCATCGAATTCTGATGATGTATTAAGCCCGGCATTAAAGAAGTCCGGCGAAGTCCTGAGCAGGTAAGTAAGTTTGTTCAGGTATACAAAAATACAGTTACATAGATTATCATACATAGCAACATATGTGTACAGAACCCAGGATAACACAAAAATGTCAAAGTGACTTATTTCCATTGGGGTTCTTTTAATACATTATTATTATAATATGAAGGAGATAATATCTTATTATCATACTATAAAGGAGATACACCAGGAGTAAGGTAAAATTAGTTGTTTACATTTACATATGTGTTAGCTAAAAAAATAAAAAATCATTCTCCTCCCTTTCTGTCGCTACATTTATTAGGCACCTTCTGGCTCTCTTCTAGAACTCGCTCATGCTATGACTGGCTTTGACATGTACAGGCAGTCTGTTCCATTCCTTTATTGCTGTACAATAAAAGGTGTTTGAAGCTTGGCCACTGACTGTGGGAACTACAAAGTTGTGCTCTCTCTCCCTAGTACTATGACTGCTTTGGTTCCCAGCCTTGACAAAATTGGCAGCAAGATATTCTGAACACTGTTTATGAGCAATTTTATAAACTTGATTTAACTTCAGTTGTTTTACTCTGTCTTCAATATTCAGCATATCCAATTGTTGTAATTCATCCTGGCCTACATGTGCTCTTGGGCCCAGGTCCAGGATGAATCTTACCATTTTGTTCTGGGTGATTTGCAGTCTATTTTTCAGTGTTTTTTTTGTCAAGGCAGAGTACCATGAAGAGCAAGCGTAGTCCATATGACATTGTATAAGGGCTAGACATAGGGTCCTGCGAGCCTCAGTTGGTAGACACTGTGCTTGTCTGTAGAGGAACTTCAGTCTGGCATTCGCTTTCTTTACTACACTCTTCCCTATCAGTTCTCCTGACATACATGGGTCAAAGGGGATTCCCAGATATTTTACTGAGGAAACTGAAGTGATGGATTCCCCATTACACCGGACATTAAAATTATTTACCCTGCTCAGTTTATATTTCGTGCCAAAGAGTATGGCTTCTGTTTTCCCGAGGTGTAACGATAGTTTGTTGTTTACTAACCATTTGCTGCGGGACTCCAGTTCCAGTGTTAATACATTGGCTATATCTTGTGGGTCTTTACCTGACACTAACAGAGCACTGTCATCCGCATACAGTAGGAGTTTGCACTTGTCACTGATAGGCATGTTGTTTACATAACACAGGAATAATAAGGGACCCATAATACTACCTTGTGGAACTCCAAATGCTATCGGTAGTGGTTCTGATTCTATTTTGCTGATTTTGACAATTTGTTTCCTGTTGCTAAGATAGGACTTAAACCAGTCTATGGAACTTATGCCGATAACTTGAAGTTTCTTACATAATATATTGTGGTTGACAGTATCGAAGGCCTTTTGCAAGTCTATAGTTACCATTCCTATGAGGTTCCCTATAGACATTTCAGTTCTCATGTAATCCATCAGATTAATTAGGGAGGTGTCGGTTGAGTAAGAGCTTTTAAAGCCTGATTGGTAACTATGAAGAATGTTGTTGTCATTAAGATACTTAACTACTTGACAGTACACCGCCCTCTCTAGAATTTTGGATATTACACTCAGTATACTAACAGGTCTATAGTTGCTGACATCAGACCTACTATTTTTCTTGAAGATAGGAGTAACTCTGGCCTCCTTGAACCCATCTGGCACTGTATTAGTGGTGATGGACAAATTTATTATATGAGCAATGGGGATTGGCAGTTCAGAGGCACCATCTTTTAGGAACTTAGACGGGATGTTATCTGGGCCGGTGCTCTTAGTTGGGTTTAACCTGCTTAGTTCTTTTTGCAAGAAGTCATGAGATACACTTACTAGTTGACAACTGTTTGGGATTACCTCTTTATTGGTATAGTATGTTTTAAACTTATCAGAGTCTGTGTTAAAGGTATTTGATGCAGCTGGTAGTTTACTTACTAATGTTGATGCGACAGATGTGTAGTAGGAATTAAAACAATTTGCTATTTTAGTTGTTTCGTGGCATACCTCGTTATTGATATTTAGTACAATGTTATATCTATCTATTGGTTTATGGCTATGCCCCAACTGTTTTAGTTGTAGCCAGAACTTTCTAGGGTTATTGTTACGGCCCCCTACCTAAATGGGAGTTAGGTAGTTACCCTGCCGGCCGGCAGTCAATTGGTTACGTCATCAGACCCGATGTTTGACTGCTGAGCCGGCTTGACTGACAGTGTCAACCAGTCTCTCCCATAGTGTCAACCAGACTCTCCCAGGGAGAGTGCTAACCAGACTCTCCCATATACACCACTGGAGTGTCAACCAGTCTCTCTCATAGAGAGTGTCAACCAGACTCTCCCATAGAGAGTGTCAACCAGACTCTCCCACTGGAGTGTAACCAGACTCTCCACATACACCTTGGAGAGTGTAGACTCTCTCCTGCACTTGGAGAGTGTACATGTCCTGCGATAGAGACGGCAGCGACAATGTAGTACCTGAAACTGTACCTGAAACTGTACTTGAAACTGTACCTGAAACTGTACCTGAAACTGTACCTGAAACTGTAACCGAAACTGTACCCGAAACTGTACCCGGAGTTGTGAAACTGTACCTGAAATTGTACTTGTTTGTAGTGTCACTAAGTGTAGTGTCACTAAGTGTAGTGTCACTGAGTGTAGTGTCACTGAGTGTAGTGTCACTGAGTGTAGTGTCACTGAGTGTAGTGTCACTGAGTGTAGTGCCACTGAGTGTAGTGTCACTGAGTGTAGTGTCACTTAGTGTAGCGTCACTGAGTGTAGTGTCACTGAGTGTAGTGTCACTGAGTGTAGTGTCACTGGTGTTTACCTGGAGTAGTACCCGGAGAGCTTTCAGGTGATGTGGTGTCAGGACTCACTAATGTTCAGGATGTAGTGACATCTGGTGGCACGACACAAGTTGAGAGTTGTGTATTTGGTGTTGTGTGGCAAGACGCGGTGTACAGGCTTTACTAGAGATTGAGTTCATGATACAGGGGGCGTGCCATGTGGCACAGAGAAGGTGTCTTTTATGGTACAGGAATGGGTGTCGTGGAACCCCGTAGGCGTGCCATAAGACAGAGATAAGGGTGTCTGAGGACACGGTGGAGAAGGAGTATCATGACAAGGTGTGGTAGTGTCCTGCGTGACACTTGAAGACGGCAGCCACATGACACTAGCACTGAGTATATGACTTTTTACTTGTGCTATTTTTACTACGTTGTAAAAGTTGTTATAAATGTGTATATAAAAGCTATGTTTTTACACAGATTATATATTATCTACAGATTGTTTTTATATTAATAATAATATAATATTATATATATGAAATCCATGGGGAAGTGGAAAAGAATCTTTCCTCCGTAAGCCATGCGTGTCGTATGAGGCGACTAAAATGCCGGGAGCAATGGGCTAGTAACCCCTTCTTGTGTACACATTTACTAAAAAAGAGAAGAAGAAAAACTTTATAAAACTGGGATGTTTGAATGAGATTGATGATAAGAAAGAGATGATTGCTGATGTTATGAATGAAAAGAAGTTGGATGTCCTGGCCCTAAGCGAAACAAAGCTGAAGTGGGTAGGCGAGTTTCAGTGGGGAGAAATAAATGGGATTAAGTCAGGAGTATCTGAGAGAGTTAGAGCTAAGGAAGGGGTCGCAATAATGTTGAAGGATCAGTTATGGAAGGAAAAGAGGGAATATGAATGTGTAAATTCAAGAATTATGTGGATTAAAATAAGGGTCGGATGCGAAAAGTGTGTCATAATAAGCGTGTATGCACCTGGAGAAGAGAGGAGTGTAGAGGAGAGAGAGAGATTTTGGGAGATGTTAAGCGAATGTATAGGAACTTTTGAACCAAGTGAGAGAGTAATTGTGGTAGGGGACCTAAATGCTAATGTAGGAGAAACATGTAGAGAGGGTGTGGTAGGTAAGTTTGGGGTGCCAGGTGTAAATGATAATGGGAGCCCTTTGATTGAACTTTGTATAGAAAGGGGTTTAGTTATAGGTAATACATATTTTAAGAGAAAGAGGATAAATAAGTATACAAGATATGATGTAGGGCGAAATGACAGTAGTTTGTTGGACTATGTATTGGTAGATAAAAGACTGTTGAGTAGACTTCAGGATATACATGTTTATAGAGGGACAACAGATATATCAGATCACTTTTTAGTTATAGCTACAGTGGGAGTAAAAGGTAGATGGGATACAAGGAAAATAGAAGCAGTAAGTAAGAGAGAGGTGAAGGTTTATAAACTAAAAGAGGAGGCAGTTAGGGTAAGATAGAAGAGCGATTGGTGGAATGATGATGTAAAGAAAGTAGTAAGGGAGAAAAAGTTAGCATATGAGAGGTTTTTACAAAGTAGAAGTGATGCAAGGAGGGAAGAGTATATGGAGAGAAAAAGAGAGGTTAAGAGAGTGGTGAAGCAATGTAAAAAGAGAGCAAATGAGAGAGTGGGTGAGATGTTATCAACAAATTTTGTTGAAAATAAGAAAAAGTTTTGGAGTGAGATTAATAAGTTGAGGAAGCCTAGGGAACAAATGGATTTGACAGTTAAAAATAGGAGAGGAGAGTTATTAAATGGAGAGTTAGAGGTATCGGGAAGATGGAGGGAATATTTTGACGAGTTGGTAAATGTTGATGAAGACAGGGAAGCTGTGATTTCGTGTGTAGGGCAAGGAGGAATAACATCTTGTAGGAGTGTGGAAGAGCCAGTTGTGAGTGTGGGGAAAGTTCGTGAGGCAGTGGGTAGAATGAAAGGGGGTAAGGCAGCTGGGATTGATGGGATAAATATAGAAATGTTAAAAGCAGGTGGGGATATAGTTTTGGAGTGGTTGGTGCTATTATTTAATAAATGTATGGAAGAGGGTAAGGTACCTAGGGATTGGCAGAGATCATGTATTGTTCCTTTGTATAAAGGCAAAGGGGACAAAAGAGAGTGCAAAAATTATAGGGGAATAAGTCTGTTGAGTGTACCTGGTAAAGTGTATGGTAGAGTTATTATTGAAAGAATTAAGAGTAAGACAGAAAGCAGGATAGCAGATGAACAAGGGGGCTTTAGGAAGGGTAGGGGGTGTGTAGACAAAGTGTTTACAGTGAAACATATAGGTGAACAGTATTTGGATAAGGGTAAAGAGGTTTTTGTGGCCTTTATAGATTTAGAAAAGGCGTATGATAGGGTGGATAGGGGGGCAATGTGGCAGATGTTGTAGGTGTATGGAATAGGAGGTAGGTTACTGAAAGCAGTGAAGAGTTTTTATGAGGATAGTGAGGCACAGGTTAGAGTGTGTAGGAGGGAGGGGGACTATTTCCCAGTAAAAGTGGGCCTTAGACAAGGATGTGTGATGTCACCGTGGTTGTTCAATATATTTATAGATGGGGTTGTAAGAGAAGTGAATGCGAGGGTCTTGGCAAGAGGTGTGGGGTTAAAAGATAAAGAATCAAATGCAAAGTGGGAGTTGTCACAGTTGCTTTTTGCTGATGACACTGTGCTTTTGGGAGATTCTGAAGAGAAGTTGCAGAGGTTGGTGGATGAATTTGGTAGGGTGTGTAAATGAAGAAAATTGAAAGTGAATATAGGAAAGAGTAAGGTGATGAGGATAACAAAAAGATTAGGTGACGAAAGATTGGATATCAGATTGGAGGGAGAGAGTATGGAGGAGGTGAATGTATTCAGATATTTGGGAGTGGACATGTCAGCAGATGGGTCTATGAAGGATGAAGTGAATCATAGAATTGATGAGGGGAAAAGGGTGAGTGGAGCACTTCGGAGTCTGTGGAGACAAAGAACTTTGTCCATGGAAGTAAAGAGGGGAATGTATGAGAGTATAGTTATACCAACACTCTTATATGGGTGTGAAGCATGGGTGATGAATGTTGCAATGAGGAGAAGGCTGGAGGCAGTGGAGATGTCATGTCTGAGGGCAATGTGTGGTGTGAATATAATGCAGAGAATTCGGAGTTTGGAAATTAGGAGGAGGTGCCGGATTACCAAAACTATTATCCAGAGAGCTGAGGAGGGGTTGTTGAGGTGGTTCGGACATGTAGAGAGAATGGAACGAAACAGAATGACCTCAAGAGTGTATAAATCTGTAGTGGAGGGAAGGCGGGGTAGGGGTCGGCCTAGGAAAGGTTGGAGGGAGGGGGTAAAGGAGGTTTTGTGTGCGAGGGGCTTGGACTTCCAGCAAGCATGTGTGAGCGTATTTGATAGGAGTGAATGGAGACAAATGGTTTTTAATACTTGACGTGCTGTTGGAGTGTGAGCAAAGTAACATTTATGAAGGGATTCAGGGAAACCGGCAGGCTGGACTTGAGTCCTGGAGATGGGAAGTACAGTGTCTGCACTCTGAAGAAGGGGTGTTAGTGTTGCAGTTTTATAACTGTAGTGTAAAGCACCCCTCTGGCAAGACAGTGATGGAATGAATGATGATGGTGGTGGCAGCAGGGCCAGGTGGCGGTGGGCGGTGACGAGCAGGTGGACAGATGACCATGGGTGTGCGCATGTCAGAGTCACTCTTGACCTCCCAGAGCAGACCTCCAGAGATCTCCCTGACAAGACCTCACATTTTCCCTCTCCTGCCATGTTAATGAGTGGTAACCTGAGCAAGCAATGACCCCCGACCTTTGACCAACCTTGATATCTCACCCTAACAAGCCAAGCTATAATTTACATCCATATAACGGTCGCTTTATTGCCGTTGTCTCCTGAAGAGACTACATCCCCTACATGTGATAGAGTGTGTCCATATGTGCAAACAACACCCGTCCATGGAGGTACTACCGTCCTGCCATACCAGTGTGAAAGGGAAGCTTATTAAACGTTTTGTAATCTGGTCGGATTACTGTTTTTTTTTCTTTGTCTAATGAATACGTACGAAGGTTTTCTTTTTCAGGCCACCCTGCCTTGGTGGCCACCCTGCCTTGGTGGCCACCCTGCCTTGGTGGCCACCCTGCCTTGGTGGGAATCGGCCGATGTGTTAATAAAAAAAAAATATTTGAAATCTGAGAGATTTTATGTTATTTTATGTTACAAATGGTTATTTTTTTTGTAATAGTTATTCTTGTACTCTTCGATTTTTGAGCAATAGTGCCTTGCCTTTGCGCCTTTTATAAGCCTCTGCACTCTGTTCCTCACCCTTTGGAATTCATTTAGTGTTGCAATATCTTGCCTGTTTGCCTTAAATCTTTTCAGCAACTGGTCTTTAAATTTCTGGTTCGGGAGGTGAGGGTGAAGCCAATTAGTTTCAAAGGGCCCCAATCACCAAGGCTTATGACCACCAGCGGCGAAGGTAATTAGGGTTATAACAATAAGGAAAGGAGTCAAGAGTGTTTGAAGGGAAACTCATCTCTTTCCAAGCCTCCGATTTATGACTCTCGACGTTAATGGTCTGTGTGTTATGGCAAAGAGAAAATGGTTGGCGAGTTTGCTTAGCAGGGGAGACTGGAATTGTGTGGTTGGGAAGAAGGATGTAACCCCAAGAGTGGCGGGGTATTATTCCTCGGTTTTGATAAAGTTATGGGGCCAGATCGAACAGAATTTATGTTAAATAATTTGAGACAGTGGGTTCCGTATGCACCGTGACAGCTGCTTTTTCAGATCAGACAGTACTAAATGAGGTAGTGGGAATCATTGGTGGCGTGGCACAGTGGTTACTGGAAATTGAATACTAGGGTTTTAGTGGGTCTTGAGGGTTAGTAGGTGTTACACAGATATCAGGGGAATGTTGATGGGTTGATGTGTTGGTGGGACGAAGTGGCAAAACCGTCGATCCGAAAGTTTTAATTAAGGGGAAAGTAGGAGGCTTAATGCTATGAGATATGGGTTATTGAATTATGAGGATAGATTGCGTCAGTGTCATAGTTAATGGGAGGCTCAGGGGTGTATCGTATGGAAGAAATAGAAGTTTTGAAGATTTTAATATGAGGCTAACATAGTGAACGATACAAAGCAGTGCGAGAACAGGTGGCGGTGGAGGTGTTATGAGGAGACAAATGTTCTGCGTGTGTGTGACATCCACAGCAGTAACGGAAGCAAGCCACTACTACTCCAGGTTCAGAGGTGCACTGTAATGGGGAAGGCTTCAGGGAAGGACAAGTCCTGAAAACCACTGATGCGATGGGTGTTTCTGTGGACAGGTGGTGTGCGAAGTACTGGGAAAAGAAGGTAATTGAGGGAAGGGCTGTGTCCGATGTTTGTGGGTGTTTTTGATACGTCTCATGAATCCCATGAAAGAGGAGGGTAGGTTGGGTTCTGTTCAGTGGACGGCAGTCTTTGTGCTCGTCCCAAAGGCTAAGAATCAGGTAGGAATATGTGGGTATCGTTCAATTTCGCTCTTGTGTTCGGATTATAAAATCTTTGCTAAGGTGTTGGGAAGTCGAATACAGTGTGAGGTGGGTCTCGTTGTAACACCGGGCCAGAAAGATTTTTACACTTCTACCAAATCTAACTTAGAAACCTCACCTAACCTAACGTAAAATAACGTATTTTTTTACCTAAATTCTACTAAATATATCATAGGTTAATTTTAAATTAATGATAGAGATAGATAAATAGATAGATATAGATAGAGTTATATTAAAGTATATAGACATTGAGTAGTAGAGGAAAGGAGGGGTAGGGGTCATCCTAGGAGATGACGGAGGGAAAAGGTTAAAGTGGCTTTGTATGTGAGGGACTTAGATATCCAACAGGCTTGTGTGAGCATTTGAGAGTAGTGAGTAGACAAAGTTGTTTTGTTATGACTTGACGTGTTGTTGGAGTGTGAGCATGGTAACAGTTATGAAGTGAGTCGGGAAATATGTTAGCCGGACTTAAATCCTAGAGGTGGGAAGCACAATCAATGCTCTCTGAAGGATGGGAAGGGATATTGCATTTTGGAGGTGCTTCTGAACTGTAAAGCTGGCACGCCTCTTTCAGGACGGTGATGAAGTAAGTGATGGTGAAAATGTTACTTCTGTTTCAGGTCACCATACCTCGGTTGAACACGGCCGTTGTGTTAAAAAAAATGTAAAGAATATGAGACAGATACCTTGGAGGAAATTTCATGGGAAAAAGAGGTAATAATTGTTAGGTGTGACTTGCTCTAAGTAATGGGAACACCGTCGATGCTTCACTCGAAAAAAGTTTAATAAGCAATCATGTTAGTAGACAAAGGAAGAGAACGAGTCATTGTGTGGGGCATCGAGACGCTGATGGTATGGAGTGAAGGGGCAAATAACTTGGAGATTCTTCAAAGCAAAGTTGATTACTCTTCATAGCAAAGAAGTTAGTGCGACTTTGCAGACAGAGATGGGCAAATATCGCAGAGTATTTGAATAAAAAATATTTCCAGCCAATATTACTATCGTCAAACAGCCTAATGAGTGCGTTTTTTTTTTACTGTATAAGCAGAATCCAGAGGAGGTGCCGTCAGTGTTATGGGATCAAACAATCTTTCAGTGGATTTAATCATATTATTCCAGGGGATTCATGTCGGGTTTACTATGTTGCTGCTAAACATTCTTTAGCGCTCATATTATGACATGTTGTGTGATCATTTACACATACTTACCACCAGATATTATTACTCTGAGTGCAACATAGAGGAATGTAGCCAGTAAACACTTCAACTGGGAAGTATTTGATGTAATCTGATTGCTAAGTATTGGAGTGTAGAAATCAGACATTCAGAGAAGCTTCTATGTAAACAAGTGACTAAAAACAGTCAGGAAAGAATGATGAAAATTCACCCACAAATACAGTGAAAACTACTTAAAGAAAATATAAATAATATCAATTAAGTTTTAGCTGGGTAAAATACTCTAACACAGGTAAACAAAAAAACTAATTTAGGAACATGGTTCTTAATAAACCCAGAGTGACTCTGTCCCATCTATGATCAAATATTTGTCCTATATTCTCACCTTGGATAATTATCTACTAGATTCATGGTTTTTCAACAAAGTTATTTTTTTTACACAGTTTTTCAATGAAAAAACTGTCTTTTAATCCATATAATTTTTTTCTTAAATTTCACTTGTAAGAGAAGTTTGACCAAATTGACCAGTTAGGCTAATTAGACACGAAACACGCACACACACACACACTCACACACACACACAAAGGCTACAAACCTCATCAAAGGAGAAAGACCTTGGGGTGAGTATAACACCAAGCACGTCTCCGGAAGCACACATAAACCAGATAACCGCGGCAGCATATGGGCGACTGGCAAACCTAAGATTAGCGTTCCGTTACCTTAACAAGGAATCGTTCAAGACACTGTATACCGTATACGTCAGGCCCATACTAGAGTATGCAGCACCAGTCTGGAACCCACACCTGGTCAAGCACGTCAAGAAACTAGAGAAAGTGCAAAGGTTTGCGACAAGGTTAGTTCCACAACTCAGGGGTCTGTCTTATGAAGAAAGGTTGAGGGAAATAGGACTAACAACACTGGAGGAAAGAAGGGTCAGAGGAGACATGATAACGACATACAAAATACTGCGGGGAATTGACAAGGTAGATAGTGACAGGTTGTTTCAGAGAGGGAACACAGAAACAAGGGGACACAACTGGAAGCTGAAGACTCAGATGAGTCAAAGGGATGTCAGGAAACATTTCTTCAGCCACAGAGTAGTCAGGAAGTGGAATGGACTAGAGAAAGATATAGTGGAGGCAGGAACCATACATAGTTTTAAGACAAGGTATGATAAAGCTCATGGAGCAGGGAGAGCAGAGACCCAGTAGCAGACAGCGAAGAGGCGGGGCCAGGAGCTGAGTCTCGACCCCTGCAACCACAATTAGGTGAGTACAATTAGGTGAGTACACACTGTAAGAAGGCGTTTGACACAGTTCCACACAAGAGATTAGTGCAGAAGCTGGAGGACCAGGCAGGGATAACAGGGAAGGCACTACAATGGATCAGGGAATACCTGTCAGGAAGACAGCAGCGAGTCATGGTACGTGGCGAGGTGTCAGAGTGGGCGCCGGTGACGAGTGGGGTTCCACAGGGGTCAGTCCAAGGACCGGTGCTGTTTCTGGTATTTGTGAACGACATGACGGAAGGAATAGACTCCGAAGTGTCCCTGTTTGCAGATGATGTGAAGTTGATGAGAAGAATTCAATCGGACGAGGACCAGGCAGAACTACAAAGGGATCTGGACAGGCTGCAAGCCTGGTCCAGCAATTGGCTCCTGGAGTTCAACCCCACCAAGTGCAAAGTCATGAAGATTGGGGAAGGGCAAAGAAGACCGCAGACGGAGTACAGTTTAGGGGACAAGAGACTACAAACCTCACTCAAGGAAAATGATCTTGGGGTGAGTATAACACCAGACACATCTCCTGAGGCGCACATCAACCAAATAACTGCTGCAGCATACGGGCGCCTAGCAAACCTAAGAACAGCATTCCGACATCTTAATAAGGAGTTATTCAGGACCCTGTACACTGTGTACGTTAGGCCCATACTTGAGTATGCAGCGCCAGTTTTGAACCCTCCTCTAGCCAAGCATGTAAGAAACTAGAGAAAGTGCAAACGCTTGCAACAAGACTAGTCTCGGAGCTAAAGGGTATGTCCTACTAGGAGAGGTTAAGGGAAATCGACCTGACGTCACTGAAAGACAGGAGAGATAGAGGGGATAAGATAACGACATAAAATACTGAGAGGAATCGACAAGGTGGACAGAGACAGAATTTTGCAGAGATGGGACACAGCAACAAGGGGGTCACAGTTGGAAGTTGAAGACTCAGATGAACCACAGGGATGTTAGGAAGTATTTTTTCAGTCACAGAGTTGTCAGGAAGTGGAATAGTCTGGGAAGTGATGTAATGGAGGCAGGATCCATACATAGCTTTAAGGAGAGGTATGATAAAACTCATGGAGCGGGTAGAGTGACCGAGTAGCGGCCAGTGAAGAAGCGGGGCCAGGAGCTATGACTCGACCCCTGCAACCACAACTAGGTGAGTACAACTAGGTGAGTACAGAGTTAAGCTACAAGGTGTTCATTTAGGGGTCCAAGAAGAGTTCATTACTCAGGTAGCCTGAGGTTAGGCAGCTACCGGAAGGACCATGTGAGAAGCTGCACTAAGCGCTAGTAGTATACCCAAATAAGTGTGAAGTATTACTGAAACATGGAAAAAGAAATTAAACAAATAAATTTTGAGTGGAAATGGGATAGCAGTGCCTAGAATGGCTATTGAGCTAAACGTTTAAAACCGAATGATTTTCGACGAAATATTTTAACGAAAAGTTAAAATGAAATATTGAAGGGATTGGAGGGATGGGAAGTGTAGTAAAATAATTGAGAATGCAAGAGAAGCATAGAGAAGAGAGGGCTTATCGGACTTCATAAAAAACATGACAGCTTTCTATAACAGTTGGGAAAGTAAAAAATCAGGGCCAGATGGTGCTACCACCCCTGGTACAGATGTTGAAATGGTTGCCAGTAAATTTAAGAATGGAGAAATAAATGATGGTGACCTGAAGAGGGACAGTAGCTCTAGTGAAATAAATGATGGGGAAAAAGGTGTAGATAAGGACACACACAAAACAGTGTTACAAACTAGCAATACCACGGTAGATAGTAAACAAGGGGATGCCCAGGGAAATACTGAAGATAAATTACCGGAAACAGTTGAAGGCTCCATTGTTAGCAATAGTAACGAAGACAGACATGAGACAGGAACACACCCACCAATGGGGAACACAGTCACAAAAAACCAGGGCAAATGGAAACCAGGCCTATGTGAATATTATGCACTAGGTATCTGCAGGCATGGAAAATCTGGGAAATCAGATGGGACATGCAATTATGATCACCCCAGAAAATGCCGTTCCCATATGAAAACAGGCAAATGCAACCTCCCGTCCTGTAAGTTTTTCCACCCTGAAATGTGCCACACATCAATTCAGGAAAGACAGTGCTATAACTTATATTGCCAGGCATACCACCTAAAGGGTACGAGGCGACACAGAACATCCAGACCATGGCAAAATCAGGGTAGCCACAGCCACTCCGGAGAGAGAGGTTTTTTAGTGCCAGGAAGGAAAAAAAGCTGGCAGGAAATGACAGAAATTGTACACCAACTGCAATCATTTATGAAGTGGAATCACAGTCAGTGCCCTCCACTCCATTACAACAGATATTAGAGCCAGGAAAAAAAGACCCCCCCCCCCATACCACCAATACCACCAAATCCAACTACATTCATCTTTGCTAATATACAGGGTCTAAAGCCAGCAACAAACAACAAGGTACCTTACATTCGTGGACTGCTTACAGGAAATGACAGAAATTGTACACCAACTGAAAGCATTTCTGGAGTGGAATCACAGTCAGTGGCCTCCACTCCATTACAACAGATATTAGAGCCAGGAAAAAAAGATCCCCCCCATACCACCAATACCACTAATCCAACTACATTCATCTTTGCTAATATACAGGTCTAAAGCCAACAACAAACAACAAGGTACCATTTATTCGTGGACTGCTTACAGAGTCAAACGCTATGTTTGCGGCTTTCACAGAGACCCACATAAGAGATCACTTGGACAATGAAATATGGATCCCGGGCTACAACCTATACAGGTTTGACAGAGTGAACAGGCAAAAAGGGGGGGTTGGCCTGTATATCACAGAGTCACTTATATGTTCAGAACTACTAAATGCCTCAAATGATGTAGTTGAAGTATTAGCAATAAAGATCGAGAATCAAAACCTGGTCATCGTGGTTGTCTACAAGCCCCCGGATGCAACGTCCCAACAATTCCAGGAACAGTTTCTGAAAATTTACCACTGTCTGGAAAATCTTCCAGCTCCTGCCCCCAACATCTTGCTACTGGGGGATTTCAACCTCAGGCACCTAAAATGGAGGAACATTGCAAACAATGTGGTAGCAGAGATAACACCAGGAGGCAGCTCAGATGAAAATTCACACATGCATGAACTTTAAAATCTCTGCACCAAGTTCACCTTAAACCAACAAATAGTAGAGTCCAAAAGATTAGAGAATACGCTGGACCTCATCTTCACCAACAATGATGATCTGATACGAAATGTCATCATATCAAAAACAACATACTCAGATCACAACATAATAGAGGTCCAGACATGCATGCGGGGAGCCCCAGATCAACAAAATGTGATCAGCCGTGAGGAAGCTTTCTCCAAATTCAACTTCAATAACAAAAACATAAGGTGGGACCAAGTAAACCAAGTCCTAAATGATATAAACTGGGAAGATTGCCTAAGCATCACGGATCCCAACCTATGTCTAGAACAAATTAACTCTGTGGTACTTGAGGTTTGCTCAAAGCAAATTCCCTTAAGGAAAAGGAGGAGAAGATGCAAACTAGAAAGAGAGAGGCGCTCCCTATACAGGCGAAGGCAAAGAATAACGGAGCGGCTACAGGAGGCCAATATCTTTGAAATACATAGGGAGACACTAGTCAGAGAAATAGCAAACATCGAATTAAAACTTAAGGAATCTTACAGGAATCAAGAGACACGGGAAGAACTAAAAGCCATAAATGAAATTGAAAGAAACCCTAAGTATTTCTTTTCCTATGCAAAATCAAAGTCGAGAACAACAACCAGTATTGGGCCCCTACTTAAACGGGATGGGTCCTACACAGATGACAGCAAGGAAATGAGTGAGTTACTTAAATCCCAGTCTTTAGCGAGCCACTAACCAGACTGAAAATCGAAAACCTAAATGATTTTTTTATGAGAGTGCCACAGAACTCGACAGACGCATGCCTTTCTGACATCACCACGACGCCAAATGACTTCGAAAAGACAATAAATGACATGCCCATGCACTCCGCTCCAGGCCCAGACTCATGGAACTCCGTGTTCATCAAGAACTGCAAGAAGCCCCTATCACATGCTTTTAACATCCTATGGAGAGGGAGCATGGACACTGGGATCGTCCCGCAGCTACTAAAAACAACAGACATAGCCCCGCTCCACAAAGGGGGCAGTAAAGCAATAGCAAAGAACTACAGACCAATTGCGCTAACGTCCCATATCATAAAAATCTTTGAAAGGGTTCTAAGAAGCAAGATCGCCACCCATCTTGATACCCATCAATTGCACAACCCAGGACAGCATGGGTTTAGAGCAGGCCGCTCCTGTCTGTCCCAACTACTGGACCACTACGACAAGGTCCTGGATGCTCTAGAAGATAACAGAATGCAGATGAAGTTCAATGATGAGAAATTTCAATTACTCAGATACGGAAAACGTGAAGAAATTAAAATCTCATCGGAGTAAAAAACTAATTCCAACCACACAATAGAGCGAAAAACTAATGTCAAAGACCTGGGAGTGATCATGTCAGAGGATCTCACCTTCAAGGACCATAACAATGTAGCAATTGCATCTGCTCGAAAAATGACAGGATGGATAATGAGAACCTTCAAAACCAGGAATGCCAAGCCCATGTTGACACTTTACAGATCGCTTGTTCTATCTAGGCTGGAATATTGCTGCAAACTAACTGCACCTTTCAAGGCGGGTGAAATTGCTGACCTTGAAAATGTGCAGAGAACCTTCACCGCACGCATAAGTGCGATAAACCACCTAAACTACTGGGAACGCTTGAAGTTCCTAAACCTGTACTCTCTAGAACGCAGGCGGGAGAGATACATTATTATATACACATGGAAAATTCTCGAGAGCTTAGTACCAAAATCACTCCCTACGAAAGCAAAAGACTCGGCAGGCGATGTAACATCCCCCCAATGAGGAACAGGGGTGCCACTAGCACGTTGAGGGACAACACAATAAGTGTCAGGGGCCCAAGATTGTTCAACTGCCTCAGAGCATACATCAGGGGGATTACCAACAAACCCCTGGCTGTCTTCAAGCAGGCACTGGACAGGCACCTCAAGTCGGTACCTGATCAGCCGGGCTGTGGTTCGTACGTTGGACTGCGTGCGGCCAGCAGTAACAGCCTGGTTGATCAGGCTCTGGTCCAACAGGAGGCCTGGTCACAGACCGGGCCGCGGGGGCGTTGACTCCTGGAATTCTCTCCAGGTAGACTCCAGGTATGATCCCGCTAAGAAGTTTCTGTTATAATTCAGGTAAAAAGATGCTGCTATGATCCAGCTAAGAAGATGCTGCTATGATCATGCTAAGAAGATGCAGCTATGATCCAGCTAAGAAGATGCAGCTATGATCCAGCTAGGAAGATGCTCCTATGATACGGCTATGAAGATGCTGCTATGATCCGGCTAAGATGCAGCTATGATGTAGTTAAGAAGATGCTGTTATGATCCAGCTAAGAAGATTCACGTATGATCCAGCTAAGAAGATGATGCTATGATCAAGATAAGAAGATGATGCTATGATCCAGCTATGAAGATGCAGCTATGATCCAGCTAAGAAGATGCTGCAATGATCAAGCTAAGAAGATGCTGCTATGATCAATCTAAGAAGATGCAGCTAAGATCCAGCAAAGAATATGCTGCAATGATCAAGCTAAGAAGATGCTGCTATGATCAAGCTATGAAGATGCAGCTAAGATCCAGCAAAGAATATCCTGCTATGATCAAGCTAAGAATATACTGCTATGATCCAGCTAAGAAGTTTCTGTTATAATTCAGGTAAAAAGAGGCCTGGTCACAGACCGGGCCGAGGGGTCGTTGACCTCTGGAATTCTCTCCAGGTAAACTTCAGGTCTCCAGGTATGATCAAGCTAAGAAGTTTGAGCTATGATTAAGCTAAGAAGTTTAAGCTATAATACAACTAAGAAGATGCTGCTATGATCAAGCTAAGAAGATTGAGCTATGATCCAGCAAAGAAGATGCAGCTATGATCCAGCTAAGAAGATACAGCTTTGATCAAGCTAAGAAGATGCTGCTATGATCAAGCTAAGAAGATTTAGCTATGATACAACTATGAAGATGCTGCTATGAACCAGCTAAGATGACCCCTGGAATTCTCTCCAGGTAAACTCCAGGTCTCCAGGTATGATTAAGCTAAGAAGATTGAGCTATGATTAAGCTATGAAGATTAAGCTATGATCCAGCTAAGAAGATGCTGCTATGATCAAGCTAAGAAGATGCTGCTATAATCCAGCTAAGAAGATGTAGCTAAGATCCAGCAAAGAAGATGCTGCTATGATTAAGCTAAGAAGATTAAGCTATGATCCAGCTAAGAAGATGCAGCTATGATCCAGCTTAGAAGTTACAGTTTTGATCCAGCTATAAAGATGCTGCTATGAAACAGCTAAGAAGATACTGCTACAATTCAACTAAGAAGATGCCGCTATGATCCAGCTAAGAAGATGCAGCTATGATCCAGCTAAGAAGTTTTTGTTATAATTCAGCTAAGAAGATGCTGCTATGATCCGGCTAAGAAAATGCAGGTATGATTAAGGTAAGAAGATTTAGCTATGATCCAGCTAAAAGGATGCAGCAATGATCAAGCTAAGAAGATTAAGCTATGATCCAGAGAAGAACATGCTGCTATGATGAAGCTAAGAAGATGCTGCTATGATCCAGCTAGGAAGATGCTGCTATGATCAAGCTAAGAAGATGCTGCTATGGTCAAGCTAAGAAGATTGAGCTATGATCCATCTAAGAAGATGCAGCTATGATCCAGCTAAGAAGATACAGCTTTGATCAAACTAAGAAGATGCTGATATGATC
>WNWK01019941.1:0-36806 GCA_009830355.1 Cherax destructor | reverse complement strand
TAGCTAACATAACCTAATGCTTGCCTATTCAGGCCTATAACTACCTATATTAGGAAGCTAGAGCTACATTATTAATATCTAACGTTGCCTTAATAATCCTACTATTAGTTTCGAACTGTACAAACTTGCCTAGGTGTGCCTAGGTGGATAAATCTATCAATTAAAATATACATAATTGTTACCTTCGTCAACTCGAATGTGGGTATGTTTTGGTTGGGTGTGTGGGTTCCTGAACTCCGAGGGCCGATCCACGGTATGTTTAAGGCTCCTAACGGCTCACTTACCCTGTGGAACTTTTAGTGACTAAAAAAGTTTCCACAACTGTTGTCATTTTTACGTCGAAGGTTGTTTGTGTTCCGACTGCAGTCCTTTTGGGAAACTGTAACCCCTTCTTCTTTACAGTTAAAACACTTATATTTTTGGCTGTCAAAGCCTACTGTGCATTCTCTATGACAGTGTCCACCGTCGAAGACACTGCAAGACTCCAAGCAGACATAAACCAAATCTTTAAATGGGCTGCAGAAAACAATATGAAGTTCAATGATGAGAAATTTCAATTAGTACTCAGATACGGAAAAAGTGAAGAAATTAAAATCTCATCGGAGTACAAAACTAATTCATACCACACAAAACTAATGTCAAAGACCTGGGAGTGATCATGTCAGAGGATCTCACCTTCAAGGACCATAACACCATAGCAATTGCATCTGCTAGAAAAATGACAGGATGGATAATGAGAACCTTCAAAACCAGGGATGCCAAGCCCATGTTGACACTTTACAGATCGCTTGTTCTATCTAGGCTGGAATATTGCTGCACACTAACTGCACCTTTCAAGGCAGGTGAAATTGCTGACCTTGAAAATGTGCAGAGAACCTTCACGGCACGCATAACTGTGATAAACCACCTCAATTACTGGGAACGCTTGAAGTTCCTAAACCTGTACTCTCTAGAACGCAGGCGGGAGAGATACATTATTATATACACATGGAAAATTCTCGAGGGCTTAGTACCAAACTTGCACACGAAAATCACTCCCTACGAAAGCAAAAGACACGGCAGGCGATGTAACATTCCCCCAATGAAGAGCAGGGGTGCCACTAGCACGTTGAGGGACAACACAATAAGTGTCAGGGGCCCAAGATTGTTCAACTGCCTCCCAGCATACATCACGAGGATTACCAACAAACCCCTGGCTGTCTTCAAGCAGGCACTGGACAGGCACCTAAAGTCGGTACCTGACCAGCCAGGCTGTGGTTCATACGTTGGACTGCGTACGGCCAGCAGTAACAGCCTGGTTGATCAGGCTCTGGTCCAACATGAGGCCTGGTCACAGACCGGGCCGCGGGGGCGTTGACCCCTGGAATTATCTCCAGGTAAGCACACTTACCACACCAAGAATGTAGTATTCCACAGGCTACTGCCACATGGCCATAGTGTTGGCATTTGTAACACCTACGTTGAGGGGGTAGGTACACGTCGATGGGTAGGAAACGTAGGCCAGGCACCCAGATATTTCGGGTTAGGGGCACAGGGCCTACCCAACTGGCAATAATTTGGGATTTTCCTTTAAGTCTCTTGGGCTTGACGATATGCTCGCTTAGAGACAAATGGGATGGGTCCATGTCGAGAGGGCATCCAAAGATTATGATACTGACTCCTTTTTTAAAGTGATACGTGTCTGATGGAGGGCGGAGCAGCTTAATATCCCCATAGGTTGTGTTAAGTAGATCACTGATCAGTTCTTTGTTCTGTTCCACAAACACAAAGTTGTGTGAGTTTTTTCTAAAGTGGATCCTCGCCTTCGGATGTGCATTTGCTGCTGCCATTAGCCATGCACACCTACCCTGCAGCAGGGTGTTGTCAGGGAAGTTCAGCTTAACACAGTCTTCCTTAGAAGAAAGACTTCTTGCACCCTGTGTGCACCATGGACGTCTAGGTTCACATTGCCTACGAGTCAAGTGAGCCTGACTACGTCGGCGCACTAGCCCTTTCTCACTTTTCCTTCAATGTACATGCCACTGTGCATAGGCTTGCGGTACACGGAAAAGGCAAAACCTGTAACTGAGCGGTGGACATGAACATCAATGAAAGGAAACAAAGAATTAGATTCCCAAACAGCTTTAAACTTAATGGAAGGGGCAAGATTATTAAGAGCATCAAGAAATGGTTGGAAGAGACTTGAGTCATGAGGCCAAAGAGCAAAGATGTCATCTACATATCGGAGCCAGAGTGAAGGACGTACATCAATAGTGGGAAGAAGAACAGTCTCGAAGTATTCCATGTAAAGATTAGCAAGAACAGGAGATAGAGGAGAGCCCATGGCGACACCAAAGGTTTGATAATAATATTTACCTTGAAAAGAAAAGGAGTTAGAGTCCACACAAAGGTGGATAAGATCAAGAAAGACATCAGTAGGTATAGGGAGTTGAAGTAACCCGTCATTGGCCTTCTCTCTAAGAAAATTAAGGACATCATCCAGAGGGACATTAGTGAAGAGGGACTCGACATCAAGACTAAGCATCTTACAGGTCGGGAGAGAGCGAACCCGTTCAATGAAGTCTTGAGAGTGACGAAGGTGGGCAGGAGAAAAAGTACCAAGAAAGGGAGTGAGGGTTTTGGCTAGCCAAGAAGCAAGATAATAAGAGACAGAACCTCTAGAAGATATGATGGGACGCAGAGGAATATCAGGTTTGTGAGTTTTGGGAAGACAATAGAAATAGGGCAGAGAGGGACAGATGACACGAAAACGTTGAACAAGGTTAAAGTCAGAAGGACAGAGGCCGGAGAGAGTCTTAAGTTTCTTGTTGAAAGTTCTCTTGATGCGATCAAGAGGGTTGGAAACGAGAGGAGTGTAGGTACGTGAGTCAGAGAGCAAGACATCGGCTTTACGGAGGTAATCCTCTCGATCAGGGATAACTACCGAATTACCTTTGTCAGAAGAGAGTATGACAATGTTAGTGTTGGATTTAAGAGAAGAAAGGGCAAGTTGATAGCGGCGAGGAAGGTGATGGTTCTTAGAAAACAGGCTATCAAGAGCAGGAAGGAGAGCGCCACGAAAAGTGGATACATCAGGAAGATTATTATTACGAGAGCGAGACTGACGAAAAGAATCAAAAGAGCTAATCATGTCAATACCAGTGCGAGGGGCAGGTGAAGTGGCAAAGGAAAGACCAAAACCAAGCAGTTCAAGCACATGTTGGGAGAGTGTGACAGAAGACAGATTAGTAACACAGTCGGTAAGGGAGAATTTGGACCAAGGGCTATCTGAGATGAGACGTTGAAGTTTGTGCTGTAATTTAGAAGAATGCATTTGTGAATTCAGGCGAGCAGTATTTAGCGAGATGCATTTAGTGCTTCTTTTTTATAATAATAATTATAGTGTATGATGCAGTTATTCAGTAGATTGTGTAGTGATAATGTTGATTCTTGTTCATTATCAGTGTCATTGTTACATATTAATATATGTACCTACCTGTGTATATTGTACATGAAGATTTAAATAAAATATAAAAAAAATAATAATAATTCACAGTTATAACTATTTTGATATTGTGTAAGAGGGACATCAATATCAATAGCACACTATGGTATAAGAGGGCACTCACTCAACTACCTAAAGTCACACCTTAGTAACAGATACGTGTACACAAATGAAGCTAACTCTTCCACACAACAAATTACAGTCGGTGTCCCACAAGGAAGTGTCTTAGGACCACTCTTATTCCTCATTTACATCAATGACCTACCGAATGCATCACAACTACTCAAGCCCATATTATTTGCAGATGACACTACATATGTCTTCTCTCACCCTAACCCAGTCATACTAGCCAACACTGTTAATGCTTAATTACAGAAAATATCAACGTGGATGACGACTAATAAGCTTACTCTCAATACTGACAAGACCTATTTCATTCAGTTTGGAAACAGAGCCACAAATGTTCCACTTAACTCTCAATGGTTCACCCATCACAAGACTCACAGAGGAAAAATTCCTAGGAATTTACCTTGACAGTAGCCTTAATTCAAAACACATACAACAAATTTCCAAGAAAATCTCAAAGACAGTAGCCAAACTATCAAAGATACACTACTATGTGCCTCAATCAGCCCCACTCCACAAAGGGGGCAGTAAAGCAATAGCAAAGAACTACAGACCAATAGCGCTAACGTCCCATATCATTAAAATCTTTGAAAGGGTTCTAAGAAGCAAGATCGCCACTCATCTAGATACCCATCAATTACACAACCCAGGGCAGCACGGGTTTAGAGCAGGTCGCTCCTGTCTGTCCCAACTACTGGACCACTACGACCAGGTTCTAGATGCTCTAGAAGACAAACAGAATGCAGATGTTATATACACAGACTTTGCAAAAGCCTTTGACAAGTGTGACCATGGTGTAATAGCACACCAAATGCGTGATAAAGGAATAACAGGAAAAGTTGGTAGATAGATCTATAATTTCCTAACAAGTAGAACACAAAGAGTAGTAGTCAACAGAGTAAAGTCTGAGGCAGCTAATGTGAAAAGCTCTGTTCCACAAGACACAGTACTCGCTCACATCCTGTTCCTAATCCTCATATCGGACATAGACAGGGATATAAGCCACAGTGCCGTGTCTTCCTTTGCAGATGACACCCGAATCTGTATGACAGTGTCCACCGTTGAAGACACTGCAAGACTCCAAGCAGACATAAACCAAATCTTTAAATGGGCTGCAGAAAACAATATGAAGTTCAATGATGAGAAATTTCAATTTCTCAGATACGAAAAACCTGAGGAAATTAAAATCTCATCGGAGTACAAAGCTAATTCCAACCACACAATAGAGCGAAAAACCAATGTCAAAGACCTGGGAGTGATCATGTCAGAGGATCTCACCTTCAAGGACCATAACACCGTAGCAATCGCATCTGCTAGAAAAATGACAGGATGGATAATGAGAACCTTCAAAACCAGGGATGCAAAGCCCATGTTGACACTTTATAAATCGCTTGTTCTATCTAGGCTGGAATATTGCTGCACACTAACAGCACCTTTCAAGGCAGGTGAAATTGCTGACCTGGAAAATGTGCAGAGAACCTTCACGGCACGCATAACTGCGATAAACCACCTCAATTACTGGGAACGCTTGAAGTTTCTAAACCTGTACTCCCTAGAACTCAGGCGGGAGAGATACATTGTTATATACACGTGGAAAATTCTCGAGGGATTAGTACCAAACTTGCACACGAAAATCACTCCCTACGAAAGCAAAAGACTCGGCAGGCGATGTAACATCCCCCCAATGAAAAGCAGGGGTGCCACTAGCACGTTGAGGGACAACACAATAAGTGTCAGGGGCCCAAGATTGTTCAACTGCCTCCCAGCATACATAAGGGGGATTACCAACAAACCCCTGGCTGTCTTCAAGCAGGCACTGGACAGGCACCTAAAGTCGGTACCTGACCAGCCAGGCTGTGGTTCGTACGTTGGACTGCGTTCGGCCAGCAGTAACAGCCTGGTTGATCAGGCTCTGGTCCAACATGAGGCCTGGTCATAGACCGGGCCGCGGGGGCGTTGACCCCTGGAATTCTCTCCAGGTAAACTCCAGGTAAACTCCTTGCACTGTATCATTCACTCATCTACCCTTATCTCACCTATGGAATTTGTGCATGGGGATCAACAACATTAAATCACCTTAGACCACTCATAACCCAGCAAAAGGCTGCAGTCAGAATGATAACAAATTCCCACTCTAGACAGCATACTCCACCAATATTCAAAAGCCTAAAACTACTCACCGTAAAGAACATTCACACTTATTCTTGTGCCTACTACATACATAGAACTCTACGCTCTAATAGAAACCCTCCGCTCAAAATTCTCCTCACCAACTTTAACAGGACCCATGACCATAACACAAGACACAAATCACTTTTTGATATACCCCGAGTCCATATCACCCTATGTAAAAATTCTATGCACATAAAGGGTCCAAAAATCTGGAATTTACTACCAGTAAATACTAAAATAACCTGATCTGAACATCAATTTAAAACTCTTCTCAAAAACCACCTACTCACCACCTATTCACAATAAAATTAATAATCATAGTGTAAACTATACTTTCAACAATCCTCATTGTATTTTTCCTATAATATGCTTTTAATATTTACTATTGATGTAAACATCCTACAAAACACTTGTCACACTGTAATATCCCCAGATTGTAATTTAAGTAAATTTATTAACTGTTATAACTAATGTTTAACTAAAACAAGCTCAATCAATTTCTCTAGTAGTCTATAAGCCATTAGATTAATCTGCCCAGAATGCCATGGTATGATAGTGACTCTTCTTGCACTTCAGCTCATGATTGTAATTACAAAATCTCGATGTAAACTTGCAATGAAATAAAAATAATGTTATATTATTATTATTATTATTATTATTATTATTATTATTATTATTATTATTATTATTATTATTATTATTATTATTATTATTATTATTATTATTATTATTAATACTGTTTTTGACGTACCAGAAGTTCTCCCAGTTATATGTGTGATGTGTTAATTCAGGATTGTAAATGTGAAATTCATCTTTTTGATTCGCCGGTTTTTCTTCCAGCCCGGGTCTTTTCCAGTTGGTAACCCGACCTTGGCTCCCTGTCTTGGGAATCTCTGATACCTATGTCTGCCATAGGAGAAGGTACAAGAACTTCCTCATCTTCTGGGACCAACTGTCTCCAGGCCTAGCCCCATTGCCGTTACGGGGCACTTAAGGAGAAGCTAGGCCTCTGGTCTGCCATCTTCCCCGCCCCAGGGAGGGTCGTGAGAATGACAGTCTTGTGAGCTGCAGGTGGTAGCAAGCTCTGGCCAGGCATTCATACACATAATTTCTGACAATAATAATAATAATATCTATGTTGTTGTAGATTCGCCGGTACTCTCACGGCCTGGGTCTTTTCCAGTGTCTGAGACCAATGTTTCCCATGGGAGAAGGAACAAAGACCCCCTCATCGCCTGGGACCAATTGTCCCCAGGCCTAGTTACGTTCCTCGCCCTCACGGGGCTCGTAGGGAGAAGCTAGGCCTCTCTGGTCTGCCATCTTCCCTGCCCCAGAGGAGCTAATGGGAATAGCAGTCTTGTGAGCCGCAGGTGAAAGCAAGCTCTGGCTCAGGCACCTACCCTGCCCTAGAAGGACTAGGCATGGTGTCAATCTATATATGTATGATAGGGTAGGTTCGTCAGGACACCGGACAGGTGTTTCCTGACGCGGGTCTTAGATGATGACCCGCCGTTGGAGTTTTTGGTCATCTGACTGAGGCCTTCCGCTGACTTACCGGTCCACCCCTTTTAAAAATTATGGTGTATTACAACCATTTATTTAAAAAAATATTGTATTACAACCATTATCTGTACCTAAATAAACTGACGTACTTACTTGTTATATTAGTTTAGTATATGTTTGAGACTGACAGAAAATTTAACAAAATGGGAAAGATAATAATAAATTATAAGTTTCCCGATTTTTATAATAAACATAATTTTTTCGTTCTTAAAAGAAAATAAAGTATTAATAACATAAGTAAATTTTTAAATTATTTTACAAAATGTTTAAAAGTTTTAATTCTATTGTATTATGATTTTCCTACTTTTATAAATAGCGTTAAAAAATTATTCTTGTTAATAGGCTCCCAAAACAAATTTGGATACAAGTAGTTAGACTGTTGGGTTTAGTCCTGACTCTTTCTCTTCTCTTCTCCTTCAGCTCTTCCTCTCACCGGCTATTCTTCGTGTGTCCCCACTTCCCCCTCGCCCCTAGTGGGTCCTTACCTGAGAGTCTGAACTAACTAACAAATTTGGATCGACACCATGCCTAGCCCTTCTAGGGCAGGGTAGGTGCCTGAGCTTGCTTTCACCTGCGGCTCACAAGACTGCTGTTCCCTTTAGCTCCCGTGGGGCAGGGAACATGGCAGACCAAAGATGGGCCTAGCTTCTCCCTACGAGCCCCGTGAGGTTGGGGAATGTGGCTAGGCCTGGGGACCGTTGGTCCCACAGATGAGGAGGTCCGAAGTACCTCCTCCCATGGCAGACGTTAGTCTGAGATACTCCCGAGAAAGGGAGCCAAGGCCGGGCCACCTCTTGGACAAGGCCCGGGCCGGGAGAGTCCTGGCGAATCAACAACAACAAAACAAACAAATTTAATAATAGTTAGACTGTTGGGTTTAGTCCTGACTCTTTCTCTTCTACTTAAGCTCTTCCTCTCACCGGCTATTCTTCTTCTGTCCCCACTTCCCCCTCGCCCCTAGTGGGTCCTTACCTGAGAGTCTGAACTAACTAACAAATTTAATATTTTAAAAGTGGATATATAATAATTTTGAAGGGAATAATTAATTCCTCTAAAGTTCAGTTCAACAAACTTTTAAATTGTTTGTTACATTCAATTAGTTAGTATACTTGACTGTCAAAATGAAAGATCAATTTCCAGACGTACAGGTCAACCCACCTTGTTGCCTGTTTAGTCTGTCACATCTGAATACTGTGGAGGAATGTGCTCCTACGATAACATGGACTGTATGTGTTGCTAATACTTAGCTTATTGATGAATCCAAGATGTCGCAGCCATCCCCAACACCTTCACAGAGGATACATCCATGGCCTCATTCCCCACAGGGCTGTAAGGTAAAACATCAAGTGTGTCTATAATTATTGCCCCAAAGGAGCATATGCCCATATCTTCAGTCATTGATGGACTGAAAGGCGGTTTACTCACGGTTTTTGGGCGGAACGCCCACGAGTCACCGGGTGTATATGATAAATCTGCCTAAAGCAAATTATGCATTCCTAACTGCTCAGCTGGTGGCATCTAGGTTTAAGCAGACTTACCTGGGTATTTGTAACGGACCCTTAATTCACACCCGGATATCGCTGTCTTGTTTGAAGAACGCTGCTGACGAGTCACTGCCTTGTTAGACGACGCAAACTCTTTGTCCCTTTACATTCTTCAATTTCAGTCTTTTTGCAGTAGTAAGAAGCTGCGCACACTTCTGAATATACCGCCATTTTATACACTAAACGCGCTGGAACAGAATTCTTATCCGATTTCCCGACGTTAGTGGAGATTGAGGAGAACGAACGCACACGACGACGCATCTCTCTTTGTCCGGTTATACACCGCGCCGTGAGCCTTTCCCCTTAGGTATCTTAAAGCAATCTAATCTCTCCCACGCCCCGCAGCTCGGTCAAGGTGGGCGTCGCTGAGGTCAGCTAAATTTCAACACTTGCAACCCACTGCAACAATTTGCAATTCAAGAGCTTGTGTTCTCTAAATATTTAGATCCCTGGAACACATGATTGCAATGTTCAAGTGTAGAAACTAATACAGCAGTTTACTATAACTTTCCTGCTAAGGTGAAGAGTAACATATCTCTATGTCTATCACTCATTACTTCACATTGGTTGCAACCCTGGTCAGCTACTACGTGACTCTTGGCTGTTTGGGTCCATCCATATGTTTTTAATTAAACTGTTGACCAGTAAACGTTGTTGATCAGGAAGCTAGGCATGCCGTCTAGTCCTTTCTAAGGGCCGGGCCCCTAAGGGCAGGGCCCTTTCTAAGGTCAGAAAGGGCTGATACCCCCTCTTTTGGAGAATTTTCTCCACAAATACGTTATAACCTGGGATCTATATATTGTTGTCAAAATGATCCTTTATGTGGGTCTCTGTGAAAGCTTCAAACATTGCATTCAACTCTGTGAGCAATATCTGATGTAAGGAATTATGTTGTTTGTTGATGGCTTAAGATCCAGTAAGTTTGCAAAGATAAATGTCGTTATGTTTATGGAATTTAGGTTTTTTTTTTATTATATGTTGTTTTGGAGTGGAGGACAATGACTACCTCTGTTCCAGAAGTGTTTTCAGTTGTTGTACGACTTCTGTCATTTCTTGCCAGTCTTTTTTCCTTCCTGGCACTAAAAAACCTATTTCTCTGGGGAGGTTATGGCTCCCTTTTTTTGTTTCCCATAGTCCAGCTGGCCTGTGTCTTCTTGTCCCCTTGAGATGATATGCCTGGCAGTATACATTGTAGCATTTTCTTTCAAGGACTGATGAGTGACACACATCAGGGTGAAATAAGTTACAGGAAGAGGAGTTGCACCCTCCTGGTGTCATGTGGGTATGGCATATTTTGGGATTGTCAAAGGTGCATGTGTCTCTACATTTTCTAGGTCAGCAATTTCACCTACTTTGAAAGTTGCAGTTAGTTTACCTGGAGAGAGTTCCGGGGGTCAACGCCAACGTGCCCCGGTCTGTGACCAGACCTCATGGTGGAATAAGGCCTGATCAACCAGGCTGTTACTGCTGGTCGCACGCAGTCCAACGTAGGAACCACAGCCTAGCTGGTCAGGTACCAACTTTAGGCATCAGTACGACAAAGGCGTTCAGCTTCTTTATTTTTCGTCCGATTGTTTTATTTTTGGTGCACGTTTAGAAGAATATATGTAGAAGAATATGACAAAATTTCAATAAGATTGGCCAACAAACAACTGAGGAAAACAAATATTTACTGATTTTGACAAATGGCAGCCACTTTTGACAAATTGGCACTACGTGTGGCTCTCCCGACACTCCCCGCTGTTAGAATACGTCTAACACGACTTTTTGGTGAAAAGAATTAATCTAATATACCTTATTTTCGTGCTGAAAAAAAATAAATTTGGTACGCTTTTTGACATTCACAAAAATATCTTCCTTTTACCCCCACAAAATCAGAAATATTTAAGATAGTATTCCAAAAAAGAATTCACCAAAAAGACAAACACACTTTGTTTTATATTGTCTGTGAAAATAATTTCAATCCAATCATTATTAATGGTAAAAAACAAAGCAATAGGCCAAAATCTTGCTTTCCAGATATTCGGCTGAACGCGCGGCTAATTATGTCAAAAAAAGTAAAAAAAAAAAAAATCACGAAAATCGCGTTATTTTGGGCTTTTCTATGCAATATAAGTAATTTCTTATTGTTTCCCATGTATGAAACACCGTTTTCTCTAGTTCTACCAGAGGTAACATAGAAAACATTCTCTTATAGTGGGCAACATTTCTTCAAGGCCACCACCACCATCCACCAGTATAAAATATACAAATAATATAATTTTGGCCTGCTTTCTTATTCGTTTATCTTATTTATCTTATGCATAATATCATTATTGAATAAATGATGTAAGCAGAAAAAGGATATTACCAATAATAGCGTCAGTATAACACATCTTGTGAGCGGCGGTCACACTGACGACATCAATAAAATCGATAAATTCAAATTCTTTATTTCGGGGACAAGATAATCACCATGCCCAGCCCTTTTAGGGCAGGGTAGGTGCCAAAGCTAGAGCTTGCTATCATCTGCAGCTCGCAAGACTACCCTTCCTGTTAGCCTCCCTGGGGCGGGGAAGATGCCAGACCTGAGAGGCCTAGCTTCTCCCTTCCAGCCCCATGAGGGTGGGGAATGTGGCTAGGCCTGGGGACAGTTGGTCCCAACGATGAGGGGGTACTTGTACCTCCTCCATTGGGAGACATAGGTCTCAGAAACTCCCACGAATGGGAGCCGGAGCCGGGTCGCCGGGAGAATTTACTGCGAATCAACACCTCCTCCTCCTCCTCCTTTATTTCTGATAATATTACAAAGTGGGGTTTACATAACTAATGGTATTATTTCATATTATAAAATACTTATTAGAAGAAGGCCACTAGTATGCCTAGGCATTTCAGACAGACTTATACTAGATCTTACTCTATAGTGACACAATAATTATAATGGTATTAAGGTTAGGTAATTGTAGTGATTAACTAGATTTACAAAATTGAGGTAGTTCAAAATATTTAAGAACTTAACAATTAGTGTATCTATTAATGGAAATGGTGTCGTATTTGCATGATCAGTTTATATATTGGAGTGTCTCAGGAAAACTTATGACTAGCTTAAGAATTATGAAGCAATAGTTGTATTCAGAATTTTGTTTACAGTCATGTGTAAATTAAGGGGAGTCACAGATATAAATAAATGTACATATGTGTTTTGCTTTGGATATGTGCAAGATAAAGTAATTTTCATGTGGTTAGCTACCAGTGGGGTGTGCTCCTTGGGGATTTCAACCTAGGGCACCTAAAATGGAGGAATATTACAAATAATGTGCTAGCAGAGATAACACCAGGAGGCAGCTAAGATGAAAACTGGCACACACACAAACTTTTAAATATCTGCAACAAATTCACCTTAAACCACCAAATAATTGAGCCTACAAGATTGTAGAATACACTGGACCTCATCTTCACTAACAATGATGATCTGTTATTAAATGTCATCATATCAAAAAGATACGGTATTATGTACCAAAATCAGCCCTACTCACACTATACTATTCACTCATCTATCCCTAAATCACATATGCCATTTGTGCATGGGGATCAACAGCAATTACCCACCTAAAGCCAATAATAACCCAACAAAAAGCCGCAGTAAGAATTATCACACAATCCAACGCTAGGCAACACCCCCCACTCTTCAAAGACCTAAACCTACTCACTGTTCAGAACATCCATACTTACTACTCTGCTATCTACATTTATAGAACCATTAATTCCAACTTTAACCCTGAGCTAAAACACTTTCTTGACAGTTGTGACAGGACCCATAGACATAATACCAGACATGAAAATGTCTTTGACATTCCCCGTGTCCGACTAAATCTATACAAAAATTCAATGCACATAAAAGGGCCTAAAATCTGGAACTCCCTGCCTGAAAACTCTAAAACTGCAGACACAACCTCCATTTTCAAAAGCACTGTTAAAAAACATCTTATCTCACTTACACACCCAACCGGTAGCTAACCACATGAAAACTACTTGATCTTGCACATATCCACATCAAAAGACACTGATATCTGTGATTCCCCTTAATTTCACATGACTAACCAAAATTCTAATACAACCATTGCTTCATAATTCTTAAGCTAGTCATAATTTTGCCTAAGACACTCCAATATAGAAACGGTATTATGCCAATACATCACCTTTACTATTAATACATAAACTAATTGTTAAATTCTTTAAACTAATTGTTTAATTTTTAAATATTTTTAAATGTTTGAATTTCAGTACCTCAATATTGTAAACCTAGTTAATCACTAAAATTACCTAACCTTACTATCAGTACAATCATTGTATCACTATTGAGTAAGACCTATCATAAGACTGCCTGAAAAGCCTAGGCATATTTTTGGCCATCTTGTAATATCTACTTCATAAAATGTATAATTATAGATCGACACCATGCCTAGTCCTTCTAGGGCAGGGTAAGTGCCTGAGCCAGAGCTTGCTTTTCCCTGCGGCTCACATGACTGCTATTCCCATTAACTCCTCTGGGGTGGGAATGATGGCAGACCAAAGAGGGGCCTAGCTTCTCCCTACGAGCCCCTTGAGGGCGGGGAATGTGGCTAGGACTGGGGACTGTTGGTCCCACTATGGCAGACGTTAGTCTGAGCTACTCCTGAGAAAGGGAACCAAGGCCGGGCCACCACTTGGACAAGGCCCAGGCCGGGAGAGTCCCGGCGAATCAACAAGAAGAAGAAGTATAATTATAAGTACACCCCACTATGTATATTACTAGAAATAAAGAATTTGAATTTGAATATACTAGATCACAACATAATAGAGGTCCAGACATGTATGCGGGAGGCCCCAGACCAACAAAATGTGATCAATCACAAGGGAGCCTTCACCAAACTCAACTTCAATAACAAAAACATAAGGTGGGACCAAGTAAACCAAGTCCTAAATGATATAAACTGGGAAGATAGCTTAAGCATCACGGATCCTAACCTATGTCTAGAACAAATTAACTCTGTGGCACTTGAGGTTTGCTCAAGGCAAATTCGCTTAAGGAAAAGGAGGAGAAGATGTAAACTAGAAAGAGAGAGGTGCTCCCTATACAGGCGAAGGCAAAGAATAACCGAGCGGCTACAAGAGGCCAATATATCTGAAATACGTAGGGAGACACTGGTAAGAGAAATAGCAAACATCGAAAAAAACCTATACGAATCTTACAGGAATCAAGAAATGCAGGAAGAACTAAAAGCCATAAATGAAATTGAAAGAAACCTAAAGTATTTCTTTTCTTATGCCAAATCAAAGTCGAGAACAACATCCAGTATTGGGCCCCTACTTAAACGGGATGGGTCCAACACAGATGACAGCAAGGAAATGAGTGAGCTACTAAAGTCCCAGTATGACTCAGTTTTTAGCGAGCCGCTAACCAGACTGAAAGTCGAATACCTAAATGAATTTTTTATGAGAGTGCCACAGAACTTGATAGACGCAAGCCTATCTGGCAATAAATGACATGCCCATGCACTCCGCTGCAGGCCCAGAATTATGGAACTCCGTGTTCATCAAGAACTGCAAGAAGCCCTTATCAAGTGCTTTTAACATCCTATGGAGAAGGAGCATGGACACTGGGATCGTCCCGCAGTTACTAAAAACAAAAGACATAGCCCCACTCCTCAAAGGGGGCAGTAAAGCAATAAATAGCAAAGAACTACAGACCAATAGCACTAACGTTCCATATCATAAAAATATTTTAAAGGGTTCTAAGAAGCAAGATCGCCACTCATCTAGATACCCATCAATTACACAACCCAGGGCAGCATGGGTTTAGAGCAGGTCGCTCCTTTCTGTCCCAACTACTGGACCAATACAACAAGGTCCTGGATGCTCTAGACGACAAACAGAATGCAGATGTTATATACACAGACTTTGCAAAAGCCTTTGACAAATGTGACCATGGTGTAATAGCACACAAAATGCGTGATAAAGGAATAACAGGAAAAGTGGGTAGATGGTTCTATAATTTCCTATCAAGTAGAACACAAAGAGTAATAGTGTACAGAGTAAAGTCTGAGGCGGCTACAGTAAAAAGCTCTATTCCACAAGGCACAGTACTCGCTCCCATCCTGTTCCTCATCCTCATATCTGACATAGACAGGGATATAAGCCACAGTGCCGTGTCTTCCTTTGCAGATGACACCCGAATCTGCATGACAGTGTCCACCATTGAAGACACTGCAAGACTCCAAGCAGACATCAACCAAATCTTTAAATAGGCTGTAGAAAAGGATATGAAGTTCAATGATGAGAAATTTCAATTACTCAGATATGGAAAACGTGAGGAAATTAAAATCTCATCAGAGTATAAAACAAATTCCAACAACACAATAGAGCGAAAAACTAATATCAAAGACCTGGGAGTGATCATGTCAGAGGATCTCACCTTCAAAGACCATAACACAGAAACAATCGCATCTGCTAGAAAAACGACAGGATGGATAACGAGAACCTTCAAAACCAGGGATGCCAAGCCCATGATGACACTTTTCAGGTCGATTATTCTATCTAGGCTGGAATATTGCTGCACACTAACTGCACCTTTCAAGGCAGGTGAAATTGCTGACTTAGAAAATGTTCAGAGAACCTTCACAGCACGCATAACTGCGATAAACCACCTCAATTACTGGGAACGCTTGAAGTTCCTAAACCTGTACTCCCTAGAACGCAGGCGGGAGAGATACATTATTATATACACTTGGAAAATTCTCGAGGGATTAGTACCAAACTTGCACACGAGAGTCACTCCCTACGAAAGCAAAAGTCTCGGCAGACGATGTAACATCCCCCCAATGAAAAGCAGGGGTGCCACTAGCACGTTCAGAGACAACAAAATAAGTGTCAGGGGCCCAAGACTGTTCAACTGCCTCCCAGTATACATAAAGGGGATTACCAATAAACCCCCTATCTGACTTCAAGCAGGCACTGGACAGGCACCTAAAGTCGGTACCTGACCAGCCAGGCTGTGGTTCGTACGTTGGACTGCGAGCGGCCAGCAGTAACAGCCTAGTTGATCAGGCTCTGATCCAACATGAGGCCTGGTCACAGACCAGGCCGCGGGCCGTTGACCCCCGGAACTCTCTCCAGGTAAACTCCAGGTTTACAAATTTCCAGGAAAATCTCAAAGACAGTAGGCATATTATCAAAGATATGCTATTATGTGCCTCAACCAGCTCTTCTTGTACTATATTATTCGGCCTGGTCACAGACCGGGCCGCGGGGGCGTTGACCCCTGGAATTCTCTCCAGGTAAACTATAGGTAAACTCCTTGCACTGTATCATTCACTCATCTACCCTTATCTCACCTATGGAATCTGTGCATGGGGATCAACAACATTAAATCACCTTAGACCACTCATAACACAGCAAAAGGCTGCAGTCAGAATGATAACAAATTCCCACTCTAGACAGCATACTCCACCAATATTCAAAAGCCTAAAACTACTCACCATAAAGAACATTCACACTTATTATTGTGCCTACTACATACATAAAACTCTACACTTTAATATAAACCCTCCGCTCAAAATTCTCCTCACCAACTTTAATAGGACTAACGACCACATCACAAGACACAGATCACTTTTTGATATACCCCGAGTCCATATCAACCTATGTAAAAATTCTATGCACATAAAGGGCCCCAGAATCTTGAATTCATTACCAGTAAATACTAAGATACCCTTGTCTGAAAATCAATTTAAGACTCTTCTCAAAAACCACCTACTTACCCTAAACTATATACGTATATATTCATACTGTAAACTACTTTAAAAAATGCTCAATATTATTTTCCTCTAAGATAATTTCAATTTACTAATATGTATGTTACTATTATGTAACCCTTTACTCACCCTAAACTAAATACTATTCATATTATAAATTAATTTAAAAATGCTCAATGTTATTTTCCTTAGGATAATGTCAATTTTACATTACAATCCTCCTAACCACTCGTTACAATGTTATATCATCATATTGTAATTTTAGCAGTGTAATATCATCATATTATAATTTGAAATCAATTATATAACTAGAAAAATCTCAATCAATTTTTCTAATATTATGTAGCATAATAATTCCAGTAGTTAGACTGTTGGGTTTAGTCCTGACTCTTTCTCTTCTACTTCAGTTCTTCCTCTCACCGGCTATTCTTCGTCTGTCCCCACTTCCCCCTCGCCCCTAGTGGGTCCTTACCTGAGAGTCTGAACTAACTAAACTAATATTATGTACATAGTCTATAAGTCATTAGATTAAGGTGCCCCTAATGCCATGGCATGTCATTGGCTCTCCTTGCACTTCAATTTATAATTGTAACTACAAATATATATATACAAATGCAATGAAATAAAATTTACTTTATTAGTGGACTGGTGTGGGAGGCATCCTGGGTGTTAGTGGACTTGTGTGGGTGGCATCCTGGGTGTTAGTGGACTGGTGTGGGTGGCATCCTGGGTGTTAGTGGACTGGTGTGGGTGGCATCCTGGGAGTTAGTGGACTTGTGTGGATTGCATCCTGGGTGTTAGTGGACTGGTGTGGGTGGCATCCTGGGTGTTAGTGGACTGGTGTGGATGGCATCCTGGGTGTTAGTGGACTGGTGTGGGTGGCATCCTGGTTGTTAATGGACTGGAGTGGATGGCATCATGGGTGTTAGTGGACTGGTGTTGATGGCATCCTGGGTGTTAGTGGACTGGTGTGGGAGGCATCCTGGGTGTTAGTGGACTAATGTGGGTGGCATTTTGGGTGTTAGTGGACTGGTGTGGGTGGCATTCTGGGTGTTAGTAAACTGGTGTGGATGGCATCCTGGGTGTTAGACTGGTGTGGGTGGCATCCTGGTTGTTAGTGGACTGGTGTGGATGGCATCCTGGGTGTTAGTGGACTGGTGTGGGTGGCATCCTGGGTGTTAGTGGACTGGTGTGGGCGCCATCCTGGGTGTTATTCTTATAAAACATACTATTTGAGGACCAGATGGCAACCTGGCTCCGGCTCCCTGGCATGGGAGTGTCAGAGACCTTTGTCTCCCATGGGAGGGGATACCCCTCATCGGCGGGACCAACTGGCCCCAGGCCTAGCCACATTCCCCACCAGCACGAGGCATGGAGGAGGAGGAGGAGGTGTTGATTCACCGGGAAATCTCCCGGCCCGGGTCTTTACCAGATGGCGACCCGGCTCCGGCTCCCTGGCGTGGGAGTAGCAGAGACCTAAGTCTCCCATGGGAGGGGGTACCCCTCAGCGGTGGGACCAACTGGTCCCAGGCCTAGCCATATTCGCCCACAAGCACGAGGCAGGTAGGTAGATAGTTGCTAGTAAGTAAGTAAGTAAGTTTATTCAGGTATACACAAATACATTTACATACATTATCATACATAGCAGCATATGTGTAGAGAACCTAGGATAACCCAAAAAAGTCAGACAGAGTGACTTATTTCCATTGGGGTCCTTTTTATACCTTAATTTTTACATTGTAGGATATATATGTCATTATATTATAAAGGATATATGTATACTAGGAATAAGGTAAAAAGAGTTATTTACATATACATGTGTGTTAGGAGGAGGTGCGGGATTACCAAAACGATTGTCCAGAGAGCTGAGGAGGGGTTGTTGAGGTGGTTTGGACATGTAGAGAGAATGGAACGAGACAGAGTGACTTCGAGAGTGTATAAATCTGTAGTGGAGGGAAGGCGGGGTAGGGGTCGGCCTAGGAAAGGTTGGAGGGAGGGGGTAAAGGAAGTTTTGTGTGCGAGGGGCTTGGACTTCCAGCAAGCATGTGTGAGCGTATTTGATAGGAGTGAATGGAGGCATATGGTTTTTAATACTTGACGTGCTGTTGGAGTGTGAGCAAAGTAACATTTATGAAGGGATTCAGGGAAACCGGCAGGCCGGACTTGAGTTCTGGAGATGGGAAGTACAGTGCCGGCACTCTGAAGGAGGGGTGTTAATGTTGCAGTTTTATAACTGTAGTGTAAAGCACCCTTCTGGCAAGACAGTGATGGAGTGAATGATGATGAAAGTTTTTCTTTTTCGGGCCACCCTGCCTTGGTGGGAATCGGCCGATGTGTTAATAAAAAAATAAAATAAAACATGTGTGTTAGCTAAAAAAATAAAAAATCATTCTCCTCCCTTTCTGTCGCTACATTCATTAGGTACCTTTTGGTTCTCTTCTTGAACTGGCTCATGCTGTGACTGGCTTTGACATGCTAGGCCCCTTTGGTCTGCCACCTTCCCCGCCCCAAGGAGGCTGACGGGAAGGGCAGGCTTACGAGCTGCAGATGGTAGCAAGCTCCAGCCTTGGCACCTACCCTGCCCTAGAAGGGCTGGGCATGGTGATCGTCCATATACTATTTGAGGTAAATTAAAAAAACTAACTTAATTTTAATAATAAAAGATAAATAACTTGACATGTATTATTGTACAATAACTCTCAGTGTTATCTATAATAAAACCAGCTACTGTATCTTTGTTGACACTTTAAAATTTATGATATTTTGGAAATTATCATAAATAGTATACTGTAATATGTTTTTTAAATGACTAAATAAAATAAAATATATTAGTTTGACTTCAAAATATGTTTTTTTTAATTGTTGAACGTAAACAATAATATTTTTTTACTATTCTATTATTTTTTGTAAGGTAAAGATTTTTATTAAAGTTTTCAAAAACTTTAAACTTTGCTAACGATTTCAATTTAAATTTTAAGTTTTCATGGAATTTTAAAAGCAATGTAAAAATTTTTGCAAAAATTGAAAACACTCATATAACAATTTTAAGTAATACAAAATATATAATTAATTTCATATATATAAAAACCAGAGCTCTTTAAAATTTAACACTACACTCAAAACTCAGCAAAATTTGAAAACCCAAGGGTTATAAATTATTATTAAAATTTAATTAAGGAGGAGGTGTTGATTCACCGGGAAATCTCCCGGCCCCGGGTCTTTACCAGATGGCGACCCGGCTGCGGCTCCCTGGCGTGGGAGTAGCAGAGACCGAAGTCTCCCATGGGAGGGGGTACCCCTCAGCGGTGGGACCAACTGGCCCCAGGCCTAGCCATATTCGCCCACAAGCACGTAGGTAGCTAGTTGCTAGGCCCCTCTGGTTTGCCACCTTCCCCGCCCCAAGGAGGCTGACGGGAAGGGCAGGCTTGCGAGCCGCAGATGGTAGCAAGCTCCAGCCTTGGCACCTACCCTGCCCTAAAAGGGCTGGGCATGGTGAGCGACCAATTCAATTAAGTATAACTAATATATTTATAGAAGTATTATCTTTTTCCTGTAATTATTATAATTATTTCCTGGCTGGTATAATGGAGGAAAAACATGTGTAAGATGGAGAGGAAATCAGGTTGTATCCCAAGATTATTATTTAACATTTACTGAGGAACCTCCATAGATGATGCTGGGGTAGATCACTGGATGCTGGGGTAGATCACTGCATGCTGGGGTAGATCACTGGATGCTGGGGTAGATCACTGCATGCTGGGGTAGATCACTGGATGCTGGGGTAGATCACTGCATGCTGGGGTAGATCACTGGATGCTGGGGTAGATCACTGCATGCTGGGGTAGATCACTGGATGCTGGGGTAGATCACTGGATGCTGGGGTAGATCACTGGATGCTGGGGTAGATCACTGCATGCTGGGGTAGATCACTGGATGCTGGGGTAGATCACTGCATGCTGGGGTAGATCACTGCATGCTGGGGTAGATCACTGGATGCTGGGGTAGATCACTGGATGCTGGGGTAGATCACTGCATGCTGGGGTAGATCACTGGATGCTGGGGTAGATCACTGCATGCTGGGGTAGATCACTGGATGCTGGGGTAGATCACTGGATGCTGGGGTAGATCACTGCATGCTGGGGTAAATCACTGCATGCTGGGGTAGATCACTGCATGCTGGGGAAGATCACTGGATGCTGGGGTAGATCACTGGATGCTGGGGTAGATCACTGCATGCTGGGGTAGATCACTGGATGCTGGGGTAGATCACTGCATGCTGGGGTAGATCACTGGATGCTGGGGTAGATCACTGGATGCTGGGGTAGATCACTGCATGCTGGGGTAGATCACTGCATGCTGGGGTAGATCACTGCATGCTGGGGTAGATCACTGGATGCTGGGGTAGATCACTGGATGCTGGGGTAGATTAGTCAATACTGGGGTAGATCAGTCGATGCTGGGGTAGATTAGTCAATACTGGGGTAGATTAGTCGATGCTGGGTTAGATTATTTGATCATCCTGGGTGTTAGTGGACTGGTGTGGGAGGCATCCTGGGTGTTAGTGGACTGGTGTGGGTGGCATCCTGGGTGTTAGTGGACTGGTGTGGGAGGCATCCTTGGTGTTAATAGATCTGTGTGGGTGGCATTCTGGGTGTTAATGGACTGGTGTGGGTGGCATTCTGGGTGTTAGTTGACTGGTATGGGTGGTATCCTGGGTGTTAGTGGACTGGTGTATGTAGCATCCTGGGTGTTAGTGAACTGGTGTAGATGGCATTCTGGGTGATAGTGGACTGGTGTGGGTGGCATCCTGGGTGTTAGTGGACTGGTGTGGGTGGCATCCTGGTTGTTAGTGTGTAGACAGCCTGACTGTCTGCATAGACAGCCATGCTGTCTGCCAGCTGAGTTCATATTTCGTGCCATGCTAGTTTCCATAGTTTCCGCCAGAGGGCAGGCCTGGTAGGCGTACCCACGTCTACCAGACCCGCCCTGGCCCACTCTCACTTGGCGCCCAGATAACACTCAGACAACAGGCCTACTCCTCTCCCTCGCAAGGCGCATGGCCCGCCGGTCCATGGCCACAGACACGCAGCCTGTTACTCGCACCTTTATTACAAATAAAGTAAGAAGCCTCCGAAGTCTTATCATTTCAACCACGCTACCAAGAAACGACACAATAACATATCATATATCGTTATAAATGGTGACAGCGGTGCCTCGCAGCTGTGTTGTGTTTGCCCGCGAGGGGAGGAAGAGGAATGAAGTTTGTCTACCACTTCATCAGTCTCTACAAGAAGCATCCGTCTCTCAACGAGTTATCCTGATGTCGTGTCTGCAAATCTCAGCATCCAGACACAGGTACAAGCAGGATTCAGGCCGAAATTTGTATAATTCTCCGAGAAATGGCGTCACTGACTTCACGCCACAGCGTCCCATGCTGTTTCTCAGTCACGTGCACAGCCTTGCCAGCATGTTCTGCTGTTGTTGTTCAGCTCAGCACAACTATTTCAGCGTCTAGTGTGAGTGTTCCTCTCCGAGTTTGTGGGTAGGTGAGGACGGCCGGGTCCTTCGCCTCTCACCCACACACTCACACTCGCCTCCACTCACCACTCACTGCCCACTCCCTCTATGCTGTTTTCTGTGAATTTCCTTGTGAATTCTTGCCAGAACTGTGTATCCGAGTGTCGAGGCCACTCGAAGCCACGTGTGACCAAGCCACGTGGATCTACAAGCCACGTGGATCTCCAAGCCACGTGGATCAGCAAGCCATGTGCTGTGGTCAGCTGCCTGACTCTACTGACGTCACCACCATGCTGCTGACGTCACGATGCTGCCTGACGTCACTCGCGATGTCTCCCCATGACATCACCTTACGACGTCACGTCTGACATCACCCACATGATGTCCCGTGTGTTCTAGTTCACAGTGATCATTTTATTTTCATTATTTGTCGAGAAGTTTGAGAGAAGATATAAGTCGAGTGTTCATTAATTCCTCTCAGTCAGTGTTCTCACATGTTCGAGTATTGCTTAGTGACGATTTTTATACAGAAAAACGTCATTTGCTAGTAAGCCATGTTGTACCACATGTGTAGTATGTGTGCAGTTTTCTCGTGTGTCCTATGTAGCACCTGTGTGTTACTTTGTCACCCGGTGTGACCTGCGCCCCGCGCGCTTGACAGCTGACATTTGTCAGTCCAGGCGTCAGTTACGAGCGTCCGAGCGCCTTGTACAGAAAGCTCTTATTGTTCGCCGCTCGTAGATGCCTTTGCTGAATCGTACCCGCGACGATTCTCCCATCGAGACCGTTCCACTTCACCTCCGAGACCGTCAGTCCAGTTATTGCAGATGACCAGTCTGGGGACGCTTACACTGCCCTCTGCTGTAACTTCTACTGTCGAGAGATGTCACTCGCCAAGTCGCAGTTAAGCCTGTTGGCAGGCGACTGTCAGCCTCGTGTCACAGCTTCAGTGAGCAGCCTGCACAAAGATGATGTCACTTTGACTGCTAGCCCCCTCACTGCAGTATGGTGTATGCTGTTACGACCTCCAGATGTTTCGCCGAGTCGTCCCTGTCACGACTCACTCCACACTCGCCAGCAGCGACACCTCCAGCGACAGTACCAGTCGAGGAATGTCCTGAGACGCTTGCCAGTCCTGTCCTGTTGTGACTACTGCAGTATGTATTCAGACGCAGGAAGGCGTGCAGTGCTGCATCGACGCTCACTGCCTTAGACCACGAAGCACCGTTTTTTTTCTTCCCTCTCTGGAGGAAGTTTTTTTTTCTATGTCCATATGTTTATGTATATATGTATTTTTCTTTCGTGTTCTGTGACCTGTTCTTGCGAGAGAGAGACCCGAGTTTTTTTAATGCCATTCATGGTCGGGACGACCATGGGTGCGTGACCGAGCGATGTAGACAGCCTGACTGTCTGCATAGACAGCCATGCTGTCTGCCAGCTGAGTTCATATTTCGTGCCATGCTAGTTTCCATAGTTTCCGCCAGAGGGCAGGCCTGGTAGGCGTACCCACGTCTACCAGACCCGCCCTGGCCCACTCTCACTTGGCGCCCAGATAACACTCAGACAACAGGCCTACTCCTCTCCCTCGCAAGGCGCATGGCCCGCCGGTCCATGGCCACAGACACGCAGCCTGTTACTCGCACCTTTATTACAAATAAAGTAAGAAGCCTCCGAAGTCTTATCATTTCAACCACGCTACCAAGAAAACTCCAAATAACACGTCGTTATAAGTGGACTGGTGTGGGTGGCATCCTGGGTGTTAGTGGACTGGTGTAGGTGGCATCCTGGGTGTTAGTGGACTGGTGTGTGTGGCATCCTGGGTGTTAGGGGACTGGTGTGGGTGGCATCCTGGGTGTTAGTGGACTAGTGTGGGTGGCATCCTGGGTGTTAGTGGACTGGTGTGGGTGGCATCCTGGTTGTTAGTGGACTGGTGTGGGTGGCATCCTGGGTGTTAGTGGACTGGTGTGGGTGTCATCCTGGGTGTTAGTGGACTGGTGTGTGTGGCATCCTGGGTGTTAGTGGACTGGTGTGGGTGGCATCCTGGGTGTTAGTGGACTAGTGTGGGTGGCATCCTGGGTGTTAGTGGACTGGTGTGGGTGGCATCCTGGGTGTTAGTGGACTGGTGTGTGTGGCATCCTGGGTGTTAGTGGACTGGTGTGGGTGGCATCCTGGGTGTTAGTGGACTAGTGTGGGTGGCATCCTGGGTGTTAGTGGACTGGTGTGGGTGGCATCCTGGGTGTTAGTGGATTGGTGTGGGTGGCATCCTGGGTGTTAGTGGATTGGTGTGGGTGGCATCCTGGGTGTTAGTGGATTGGTGTGGATGGCATCCTGGGTGTTAGTGGACTGGTGTGGGTGGCATCCTGGGTGTTAGTCTTATAAAACATATTTAAGGTAAATTAAAACTATCTACCTATGTGCTGGTGGGGAATGTGGCTAGGCCTGGGACGAGTTGGTCCCGCCGCTGAGGGGTATCCCCTCCCATGGGAGACTTCGGTCTCTGCTACTCCCACGCCAGGGAGCCGGAGCCGGGTCGCCATCTGGTAAAGACCCGGGCCGGGAGAATTCCCGGTGAATCAACACCTCCTCCTCCTCCTTATAATACATGTTCAAGGAAGTATTATCAATAAATTTTACATAAGTATTATTTCTCTCTAAAATTATTAATTATAATTATTACCTGGCTGTAATAATGGAGGAGAAACAACTACAAGATGGAGAAGAAATCAGGGTGTATCCCAAGATGATTATTTAACCTGTACTAAGGAGGTGAATCAGAAAAACAAAATCTTCCGATTTCGTTCAGTTTTGGTGAACACGAAGAACTGTTCACTCAATTTACTGTAAATAATTTTCAATAAGATATCCCAGCCAAAAACTGAGAAAATGAAGAAAAAAGAATATTACAGTTAGGCTTTAAATAATAAGATATTATAAGGCCCCAAATGGAAATAACTCTTGACTTTTTTGGGTCATCCTGGGTAATTTATGCACATGGGAGTGATCATGTCAGAGGATCTCACCTTCAAGGACCATAACACCGTAGCAATCGCATCTGCTAGAAAAATGACAGGATGGATAATGAGAACCTTCAAAACCAGGGATGCCAAGCCCATGTTGACACTTTACAGATCGCTTGTTCTATCTAGGCTGGAATATTGCTGCACACTAACTGCACCTTTCAAGGCAGGTGAAATTGCTGACCTTGAAAATGTACAGAGAACCTTCATGGCACGCATAACTGCGATAAACCACCTCAATTACTGTGAACGCTTGAAGTTCCTAAACCTGTACTCCCTGGAACGCAGGCGGGAGAGATACATTATTATATACACATGGAAAATTCTCGAGGGATTAGTACCAAACTTGCACACGAGAGTCACTCCCTACGAAAGCATAAGACTCGGCAGGCGATGTAACATCCCCCCAATGAAGAGCAGGGGTGCCACTAGCACGTTGAGAGACAACACAATAAGTGTCAGGGGCCCAAGACTGTTAAACTGCCTCCCAGCATACATCAGGGGGATTACCAACAAACCCCTGGCTGTCTTCAAGCAGGCACTGGACAGGCACCTAAAGTCGGTACCTGACCAGCCAGGCTGTGGTTCGTACGTTGGACTTTGTGCGGCCAGCAGTAACAGCCTGGTTGATCAGGCTCTGATCCAACATGAGGCCTGGTCACAGACCGGGCCGCAGGGACTTTGACCCCTGGAACTCTCTCCAGGTATACTGAAAATGTCATTTTTAATTACCCAACTTTAGAATATAACTTTGGTATATCTATGTCTAGCATTAGGAATAATATTAGGAGAGAAATAAATAATGAAAATGATTGTTATAGGAATGCAGTTAGAAGCCTGAGTAGATCTATAACCCACTATGATAACATGAACGTAGATAAGTATGTTTATGGAGCAACTTGCAATGTGAACACACTGACTGATGTTGTAGTGGCCAGGCTTAGGCTTGGTTACAAGTACTGACTGATGTTGTAGTGGCCAGGCTTAGTCTTGGTTACAAGTACTGACTGATGTTGTAGTGGCCAGGCTTAGGCTTGGTTACAAGTACTGACTGATGTTGTAGTGGCCAGGCTTAGGCTTGGTTACAAGTACTGACTGATGTTGTAGTGGCCAGGCTTAGGCTTGGCTACAAGTACTGACTGATGTTGTAGTGGCCAGGCTTAGGCTTGGTTACAAGTACTGACTGATGTTGTAGTGGCCAGGCTTAGGCTTGGTTACAAGTACTGACTGATGTTGTAGTGGCCAGGCTTAGGCTTGGTTACAAGTACTGACTGATGTTGTAGTGGCCAGGCTTAGGCTTGGTTACAAGTACTGACTGATGTTGTAGTGGCCAGGCTTAGGCTTGGTTACAAGTACTTCTGGCAGTTTGGGAGACACAGATGATGATCAAACTAAATGCAAATTATGTGACCAGGCATATGGTCTTGAACACTATGTGCTTAATTGTCCACTCATTGAGGAATATAGAGATAGACAATATAATAACCTATGTGACATGTCAAGATATTTTATTCATGAAATAAGATACCAATTGTACTAAGCAAATTTCCTAAATTTGCTTGTAACAGATAATTGAAATGTAGATATAAACCCAAATGTACAATTGTTAACCCCTTTGGGGCCTAGTTCCTAGGCCTTTTGTGTATCCATATGCTCTTGCGCTACCGTCCACAGGATGGATATGGGGTGCACAATAAACTAGCCACTTCGGTGGCAAAATCTAAATCTAATTACCCCAGAACTTCCACTGCAGAGACAGCGCCGTGGAGTTCGACTACGAGGAAGGTGTCAGGAATATTTCCGAAAGTGAGTCAAAAAAATTAAGAACAATCATACCTTTACGATTCTTGTGAATATTATTTCATTTAATTAAATAGTAAAGGATCAGGAGAGTAAAATAAGTCAATAACTTACTTCCCAGATATTCACCTGGAACGATGCCAGGAAAAAAAAAATCCAAGAAAATCGCTTGTGTTTCAATTTACTTACTTGCATGATTCATTACCTTTGTAAGTTATGAGTTCATTACCTTTGTAACTTGTGAGTTCATTACCTTTGTAACTTGAGTTCATTACCTTTGTAACTTGTGAGTTCATTACCTTTGTAACTTGTGAGTTCATTACCTTTGTAACTTGTGAGTTCATTACCTTTGTAACTTGTGAGTTCATTACCTTTGTAACTTGTGAGTTCATTACCTTTGTAACTTGTGAGTTCATTACCTTTGTAACTTGTGAGTTCATTACCTTTGTAACTTGTGAGTTCATTACCTTTGTAACTTGTGAGTTCATTACCTTTGTAACTTGTGAGTTCATTACCTTTGAAACTTGAGTTCATTACCTTTGTAACTTGTGAGTTCATTACCTTTGTAACTTGTGAGTTCATTACCTTTGTAACTTGTGAGTTCATTACCTTTGTAACTTGTGAGTTCATTACCTTTGTAACTTGTGAGTTCATTACCTTTGTAACTTGTGAGTTCATTACCTTTGTAACTTGTGAGTTCATTACCTTTGTAACTTGTGAGTTCATTACCTTTGAAACTTGAGTTCATTACCTTTGTAACTTGTGAGTTCATTACCTTTGTAACTTGTGAGTTCATTACCTTTGTAACTTGTGAGTTCATTACCTTTGTAACTTGTGAGTTCATTACCTTTGTAACTTGTGAGTTCATTACCATTGTAACTTGTGAGTTCATTACCTTTGTAACTTGTGAGTTCATTACCTTTGTAACTTGTGAGTTCATTACCTTTGTAACTTGTGAGTTCATTACCATTGTAACTTGTGAGTTCATTACCTTTGTAACTTGTGAGTTCATTACCTTTGTAACTTGTGAGTTCATTACCATTGTAACTTGTGAGTTCATTACCTTTGTAACTTGTGAGTTCATTACCTTTGTAACTTGTGAGTTCATTACCTTTGTAACTTGTGAGTTCATTACCATTGTAACTTGTGAGTTCATTACCTTTGTAACTTGTGAGTTCATTACCTTTGTAACTTGTGAGTTCATTACCATTGTAACTTGTGAGTTCATTACCTTTGTAACTTGTGAGTTCATTACCTTTGTAACTTGTGAGTTCATTACCTTTGTAACTTGTGAGTTCATTACCTTTGTAACTTGTGAGTTCATTACCTTTGTAACTTGTGAGTTCATTACTTTTGTAACTTGTGAGTTTATTACCTTTGTAACTTGTGAGTTCATTACCATTGTAACTTGTGAGTTCATTACCTTTGTAACTTGTGAGTTCATTACCTTTGTAACTTTTTATTACCTTTGTAACTTGTGAGTTCATTACCTTTGTAACTTATGAGTTCATTACCTTTGTAACTTGTGAGTTCATTACCTTTGTAACTTATGAGTTCATTACCTTTGTAACTTATGAGTTCATTACCTTTGTAACTTGCTCAGCTATCAAACTTTGGGGTCCTGTCCCTGGACCTATTATGTACCTCTGTAATCTTTTGACTATCGCCCACAGGATGGGTATGGGGTGCATAATAATGATATTATACTAAACTTTCAATGTTTTCCTTATAAAACTAGTGTTTTAGTGTAGTTAGCCTCTCAAAAACTTCGTTTTTTCTTATTCATATACCAAAGAAAACGTTATGGGATGAAGGAAAATACCTTCCCAAACCACATACCACGGGTGGGTTCGAACCCGCGGTCAGAGAGTCTCAGGACTCCAGACCGTCGCGTAAGCCACTGGGCCAGCTAGCTTCAATAAGATTCATCCAACTAGGTATATTTCTACACTATAGGAAGGTTAGCATAGGCACCACTGTGTCCACAAATGCAAGTTTTACAGACGAATCTCCAGCTAGCATGGCCGTGACGAACTCTAGCTCAAGTCCCCTTCAAAGCCGTCAACATGACTCACGAAATCGTAATGACACGATTGCAAACAAACCACATACCACGGGTGGGGTTCGAACCCGCGGTCAGAGAGTCTCAGAACTCCAGACCGTCGCGTAAGCCACTGGGCCAGCTAGCTTAATAAGATTCATTCAACTAGGTATATTTCTACACCATAGGAAGGTTAGCATAGGCACCACTGTGTCCACAAATGCAAGTTTTACAGACGAATCTCCAGCTAGCATGGCCGTGACGAACTCTAGCTCAAGTCCCCTTCAAAGCCGTCAACATGACTCACGAAATAATGACACGATTGCAAACAAACTCTCTGACGCGGGTTCGAACCCCACCCGTGGTATGTGGTTTGTTTGCAATCGTGTCATTACGAGAGAAAATACCTTAATGTCCTTATGGTTGTAAGAGACTCGCCATATTATGGCTTATTTTATTCATTCTAGAGCATATAACATGTTTGTATGTTGCTTTTAGAGTTTATTATATCACATTAGATCAATAACATGTTTGTATGTTGCTTTTAGAGTTTATTATATCACATTAGATCAATTGTGATAGATAAATAAGCCGTAGAGTTTATATTAGCGAATAATGATGTAATTTCTGGTGCCTCACAAAGCAGGAATTTTCTATGACGTAATCTGGTATTCCCAGACGGTTTCTGATTAACCAGAAGTCTATGTATAAACTCCGCCCACTCTTATATGATGCCAAATCCTCAATTATTTCATTAAGTAAGTAAGTAAGTTTATTCAGGTATACACAAATACATTTACATACATTATCATACATAGCAGCATATGTGTAGAGAACCTAAGATAACCCAAAAAAGTCAGACAGAGTGACTTATTTCCATTGGGGTCCCTTTTACACTATAATATTTTACATTGTTGGATATATATGTTATTATATTATAAAGGATATATGCATACTAGGAATAAGGTAAAAGAGTTATTTACATATACATGTGTGTTAGCTAAAAAATAAAAATCATTCTCCTCCCTTTCTGTCGCTACATTCATTAGGTACCTTTTGGTTCTCTTCTTGAACTGGCTCATGCTATGACTGGCTTTAACATGTGCAGGCAGTCTGTTCCATTCCTTTATTGTTTTACAATAAAAGGTGTTTGAAGCCTGGCCATTGACTGTGGGTACTACAAAGTTGTGCTCTCTTCCCTAGTACTATGACTGCTTTGGTTCCCAGCCTTGACAAAATTGGCAGCAAGATATTCTGGACACTGTTTGTGAGCAATTTTATAAACTTGATTTAATTTAAGTTGTTTTACTCTGTCTTCAATATTCAGCATATCCAATTGTTGTAATTCATCCTGGCCTACATGTTCTCTTGGTCCCAGGTCCAGGATGAATCTTACCATTTTGTTCTGGGTGATTTGCAGTTTATCTTTCAGTTTTTTTGTCAAGGCAGAGTACCATGAAGAGCAAGCGTAGTCCATATGACATTGTATAAGGGCTAGACATAGGATCCTGCGAGCCTCAGAAGGTATACACTGTGCTTGTCTGTAGAGGAACTTCAGTCTGGCATTCGCTTTCTTTACTACATTGTTCCCTATCAATTCTCCTGACATGCATGGGTCAAAGGGGATTCCCAGATATTTTACTGAAGAAACTGAGGTGATGGATTCCCAATTACACCGGACATTAAAATTATTTACCTTGCTCAGTTTATATTTCGTGCCAAAGAGTATGGCTTCTGTTTTCCTGAGATGTAACGATAGTTTGTTGTCTACTAACTATTTGCTGCAGGACTCCAGTTCCAGTGTTAATACATTAGATATATCTTGTGGGTCTTTACCTGACACTAACAGAGCACTGTCATCCGCATACAGGAGGAGTTTGCACTTGACACTGATGGGCATATCATTTACATAACACAGGAATAATAAGGGACCCAGAATACTACCTTGGGGAACTCCACATGCTATCTGCAGTGGTTCTGATTCCGTTTTGTTGATTTTGACAATTTGTTTCATTGCAATGAATAATACAAAAAAAAAGCACAAAAAACACGGATTTTCTTTTAATAATATACGGGCTGAGGCGCAGGAGTGCTACGCACATCACCGTCACCATATATGATATAAATGACTGTAATTCCTTGTAAAAACGTCGTATTACATGATTTTTGTACCACTGTGTTGCCAATGAGTTAAGCTATTTTTCTATATGATTAACTTATTTCCATAATTTATCGATATTTTTCTCGCTCGTGCGCAAAAGTTGTGATACGCCAACTTGAGGAACCTCCACAGATGAGTTGATGCTGGGGTAGATCAGTGGATGCTGGGGTAGATCAGTGGATGCTGGGGTAGATCAGTGGATGCTGGGGTAGATCAGTGAATGCTGGGGTAGATCAGTGAATGCTGGGGTAGATCAGTGAATGCTGGGGTAGATCAGTGTATGCTGAGGTAGATCAGTGAATGCTGGGGCAGATCAGTGAATGCTGGGGTAGATCAGTGAATGCTGGGGTAGATCAGTGGGCGCTGGGGTAGATCAGTGGATGCTGGGGTAGATCAGTGGATGCTGGGGTAGATCAGTGGATATTGGGGTAGATCAGTGGATGCTGGGGTAGATCAATGGATGCTGGGGTAGATCAGTGGATGCTGGGGTAGATCAGTGTATGCTGAGGTAGATCAGTGAATGCTGGGGCAGATCAGTGAATGCTGGGGTAGATCAGTGAATGCTGGGGTAGATCAGTGGATGCTGGGGTAGATTAGTGAAAGCTGGGGTAGATCAGTGGATTCTGGGGTAGATCAGTGGATGCTGGGGTAGATCAGTGGATGCTGGGGTAGATCAGTGAATGCTGGGGTAGATCAGTGGATGCTGGGGTAGATCAGTGGATGCTGGGGTAGATCAGTGGATGCTGGGGTAGATCAGTGGATGCTGGGGTAGATCAGTGAATGCTGGGGTAGATCAGTGTATGCTGAGGTAGATCAGTGAATGCTGGGGCAGATCAGTGAATGCTGGGGTAGATCAGTGAATGCTGGGGTAGATCAGTGGGCGCTGGGGTAGATCAGTGGATGCTGGGGTAGATCAGTGGATGCTGGGGTAGATCAGTGGATATTGGGGTAGATCAGTGGATGCTGGGGTAGATCAATGGATGCTGGGGTAGATCAGTGGATGCTGGGGTAGATCAGTGTATGCTGAGGTAGATCAGTGAATGCTGGGGCAGATCAGTGAATGCTAGGGTAGATCAGTGAATGCTGGGGTAGATCAGTGGATGCTGGGGTAGATTAGTGAAAGCTGGGATAGATCAGTGGATTCTGGGGTAGATCAGTGGATGCTGGGGTAGATCAGTGGATGCTGGGGTAGATCAGTGAATGCTGGGGTAGATCAGTGAATGCTGGGGCAGATCGTAAATGCTGGGGTAGATCAGTGGATGCTGGGGTAGATCAGTGGATGCAGGGGTAGATCATAGGATGCTGGGGTAGATCAGTGAATGCTGGGGTAGATCAGTGGATGCTGGGGTAGATCAGTGGATGCTGGGGTAGATCAGTGGATGCTGGGGTAGATCAGTGGATGCTGGGGTAGATCAGTGAATGCTAGGGTAGATCAGTGTATGCTGAGGTAGATCAGTGAATGGCTGGGGCAGATCAGTGAATGCTGGGGTAGATCAGTGGACGCTGAGGTAGATCAGTGGATGCTGGGGTAGATCAGTGGATGCTGGGGTAGATCAGTGGATATTGGGGTAGATCAGTGGATGCTGGGGTAGATCAGTGGATGCTGGGGTAGATCAGTGGATGCTGGGGTAGATCAGTGAATGCTGGGGTAGATCAGTGTATGCTGGGGTAGATCAGTGAATGCTGGGGCAGATCGTAAATGTTGGGGTAGATCAGTGGATGCTGGGGTAGATCAGTGGATGCAGGGGTAGATCATAGGATGCTGGGGTAGATCAGTGAATGCTGGGGTAGATCAGTGGATGCTGGGGTAGATCAGTGGATGCTGGGGTAGATTAGTGGATGCTGGGGTAGATCAGTGGATGCTGGGGTAGATCAGTGAATGCTGGGGTAGATCAGTGTATGCTGAGGTAGATCAGTGAATGCTGGGGCAGATCAGTGAATGCTGGGGTAGATCAGTGGACGCTGAGGTAGATCAGTGGATGCTGGGGTAGATCAGTGGATGCTGGGGTAGATCAGTGGATATTGGGGTAGATCAGTGGATGCTGGGGTAGATCAGTGGATGCTGGGGTAGATCAGTGGATGCTGGGGTAGATCAGTGAATGCTGGGGTAGATCAGTGTATGCTGAGGTAGATCAGTGAATGCTGGGGCAGATCAGTGAATGCTGGGGTAGATCAGTGAATGCTGGGGTAGATCAGTGGATGCTGGGGTAGATTAGTGAAAGCTGGGGTAGATCAGTGGATTCTGGGTAGATCAGTGGATGCTGGGGTAGATCAGTGGATGCTGGGGTAGATCAATGAATGCTGGAGTAGATCAGTGAATGCTGGGGAAGATCGTAAATGCTGGGGTAGATCAGTGGATGCTGGGGTAGATCAGTGGATGCTGGGGTAGATCAGTGAATGATGGGGTAGATCAGTGGATGCTGGGGTAGATCAGTGGATGCTGGGGTAGATCAGTGGATGCTGGGGTAGATCAATGGATGCTGGGGTAGATCTGTGGATGCTGGGGCAGATCAGTGGATGCTTTGGTAGATCAGTGGATGCTAGGGTAGATCAGTGGATGTTGGGTAGATCAGTGGATGCTGGGGTAGATCAGTGGATGCTGGGGTAGATCAATGGATGCTGGGGTAGATCAATGGATGCTGGGGTAGATCAGTGGATGCTGGGGTAGATCAGTGATTGCTGGGGTAGATCAGTTGCTGCTGGGATAGATCAGTGGATGCTGGGGTAGATCAGTGAATATTGGGGAAGATCAGTGGATGCTGGGAAGTTCAGTGGATGCTGGGGTAGATCAGTGAATGCTTTTGTAGATCAGTGGATGCTGAGGTAGATCAGTGGATGCTAGGGTAGATCAGTGAATGCTTGGGTAGATCAGTGGATGTTGGGGTAGATCAGTGGATGCTGAGGCAGATCAGTGGATGCTGAGGTAGATTAGTTGATGCTGGGGTAGATCAGTGGATCATGCTGGTTGTTAGTGCACTGGTGTGTATCGCATTGAGGGTGTTAGTGGATTGGTGTGGGTCACATCCTGGGTGTTAGTGGACTGGTGTGTGTCGCATCCTGGGTGTTAGTGGACTGGTGTTGGTGGCATCCTGGGTGTTAGTAAACTGGTGTGGGTGGCATTGTGGGTGTTAGTGGACTGCTGTGGGTAGCATCCTGGGTGTTAGTGGTCTGGTGTGGGTGGCATCCTGGGTGTTAGTTGACTGGTGTGGGTGGCATCCTGGGTGTTATTGGATTAGTGTGGGTGGCATCCTGTGTGTTAGTGGACTGGTGTGGGTGGCATCCTTGATGTTAGTGGACTGGTGTGGGTGGCATCCTGTGCTCACCTCACCTTGTTGTGGTTGCAGGGGTCGAGACATAGCTCCTGGCCCCGCCTCTTCACTGGCCGCTACTGGGTCACTCTCCCTGCGCCATGAGCTTTATCATACCTCTTCTTAAAGCTGTGTATGGAACCTGCCTCCACTACATCGCTTCCCAAGCTATTCCACTTCCCGACTACTCTGTGACTGAAGAAATACTTCCTCACATCCCTGTGATTCGTCTGAGTCTTCAACTTCTAACTGTGTCCCCTTGTTGCTGTGTCCCATCTTTGGAACATTCTGTCTCTGTCAACCTTGTCAATTCCTCTCAGTATTTTATATGTCGTTATCATGTCCCCCCTATCTCTCCTGTCCTCCAGTGTCGTCAGGTCGATTTCCCTTAACCTCTCCTCGTAGGACATACCCCTTAGCTCCGGGACTAGTCTTGTTGCAAACCTTTGCACTTTCTCTAGCTTCTTTACGTGCTTGGATAAATGTGGGTTCCAAACTGGTGCTGCATACTCCAGTATAGGCCTAACGTACACAGTGTACAGGGTCCTGAACGATTCATTATTAAGATGTCAGAATGCTGTTCTTAGGTTTGCTAGGCGCCCGTATGCTGCAGCAGTTATTTGGTTGATGTGCGCTTCAGGAGATGTGCCTGGTGTTATACTCACCCCAAGATTTTTTTTTCTTGATTGAGGTTTGTAGTCTCTGGCCCCTAGACTGTACTCCGTCTGCGGTCTTCTTTGCCCTTCCCCAATCCTCATGACTTTGCACTTGGTTGGGTTGAACTCCAGGAGCCAATTGCTGGACCAGGCTTGCAGCCTGTCCAGATCCCTTTGTAGTTCTGCCTGGTCCTCTTCCGATTGAATTCTTCTCATCAACTTCACATCATCTGCAAACAGGGACACTTCGGAGTCTATTCCTTCCGTCATGTCGTTCACAAACACCAGAAACAGCACCGGTCCTAGGACTGACCCCTGTGGAACCCCACTCGTCACCGGTGCCCACTCTGACACCTCGCCACGGACCATGACTCGCTGCTGTCTTCCTGACAGGTATTCCCTGATCCATTGTAGTGCCTTCCTGTTATCCCTGCCTGGTCCTCCAGCTTCTGCACTAATCTCTTGTGTGGGACTGTGTCAAACGCCTTCTTACAGTCCAAGAATATGCAATCTACCCACCTCTCTCTCTTGTCTTACTGCTGTCACCCTGTCATAGAACTCCAGTAGGTTTGTGACACAGGATTTCCGTCCCTGAAACCGTGTTGGCCGTCGTTGATAAGCTCATTCCTTTCTAGGTGCTCCACCACTCTTCTCTGATAATCTTCTCCATGACCTTGCATACTATACATGTCAGTGACACTGGTCTGTAGTTTAGTGCTACGTTTCTGTCTCCTTTTTAAAAATTGGAACTACATTTGCTGTCTTCCATACCTCTGGTATTGCCCTGTTTCGATAGAAGTGTTGAAGATTGTTGTTAGGGGTACACATAGCTCCTCTGCTCCCTCTCTCAGGACCCATGGAGAAATGTTGTCCGGCCCCATCGCCTTTGAGGTATCTAATTCGCTTAGTAGCCTCTTCACTTCCTCCTCAGTTGTGTGTATCGTGTCCAGCACCTGATGGTGTACCCTACCTCTCCTCCTTTCTGGAGGCCCTTCTATTTCCTCTGTGAACACCTCTTTGAATCTCATGTTGAGCTCCTCACACACTTCGTGGTCATTTCTTGTGACCTTCCCTCCTTCCTTCCTCAGCCTGATCACCTGGTCCTTGACTGTTGTTCTCCTCCTGATGTGGCTGTACAACAGCTTTGGGTCAGATTTTGCTTTCGCTGCTATGTCATTTTCGTATTGTCTTTGGGCTTCCCTTCTTACCTGTGCATATTCATTTCTGGCTCTACGACTGCTCTCCTTATTCTCCTGGGTCCTTTGCCTTCTATACTTCTTCTGTCATGTCAGTAATATGTATACACTTGTTTAGTGTATTGTAAGTAATCCTAGCTGTTATATGTCTTTTCCCTGTATTACGTGTGACGTCAGAGGCTTGTGCATGTGTGCGCTTGTGTATGTGTGGGTCCATAAATCTGTCGATTACAGTGATTTTAAGAGATAGATTTTACCAAGCCGGCATCTTGTGTACCGTGAGTAAGCCTCCAGAGAACGACGCTACCAGATACCACTACCAAGTCAACATCCGTCAGTCTGTCTACAATATCTCCTAGTCAGCTAAGTGCTTTATCTCTTATTGTTAAAACCTACGAGGGGTAGACCCGGGTTTTGCAAATTAAGTACGAATAAGCCAGTTTGTGAGG
>WNWK01019940.1:0-36808 GCA_009830355.1 Cherax destructor | reverse complement strand
AAGACGAAGGTGAGGGAAAAGGTAGGACCTCTGAAAATTGGGAATGGACATCTGACGGATAACGAACTGGAAATGTGTTCTCTATTTAATGACTATTTTTTGTCAGTCTTTACACAAGAAGACGTAAATGAGATTCCAGAAATTAACAATTATTCAGTTCCTGAAGAATTCAAATTAACTAATATTACTGTCACGAGGGACATGGTTATCAAACAGATAGATAAACTGAAGCAAAATAAGTCCCCGGGACCCGACGAGTTGTTTTCCAGGGTACTTAAAGAATGCAAAATGGAACTTAGGCAGCCATTAACGAATGTGTTTAATACGTCCATCCTAACTGGTGTTGTGCCAGAGATGTGGAAGATAGCTAATGTAGTTCCTATATTCAAATCAGGGGATAAGTCCATTCCATCAAATTACCGTCCAATAGTAGGCAAATTATTAGAATCAATTATAGCTGATATTATTAGAAGTCACCTTGAAGAACATAATTTGATAAATGAATCTCAGCATGGGTTCACGAGAGGTCGTTCCTGCCTGACAAATTTACTGACGTTTTTCAATAAACCATTTGAGGCAGTAGGCAGTGATAAAGAATATGATATAGTTTACTTGGATTTCAGTAAGGCCTTCGACGTAGATGAATGGTTCAGAGAACCGACAAGTTATAAATTAGACACATATGCAACACTTGGGTATCTTTATTGAGGAAACGTTTCGCCACACAGTGGCTTCATCAGTCCAATACAAAGTAGAAAGGTATAAGGAGAGGAGGAGTTTGAGGTAATCAGTCCCTCGGCCTGGAGTCGATGTGTTCAGTCCATCAATCTTGGTAGAAGTGCTGCACAAGGCCGTAGAGGTGCCTTATATGCTGTAATAAGGTGAGGTGAAGCAGGAGGAGGCGGGGTCATAGTGGTACCATCCACTATTCGAAGTAGGTCTTGTGCAGCACTTCTAACAAGATTGATGGACTGAACACATCGACTCCAGGCCGAGGGACTGATTACCTCAAACTCCTCCTCTCCTTATACCTTTCTACTTTGTATTGGACTGATGAAGCCACTGTGTCACGAAACGTTTCCTCAATAAAGATACCCAAGTGTTGCATATGTGTCTAATTTATAAGGCCTTCGACAGAGTACCTCACAAGAGACTCTTAAGAAAGGTGGCATCTCATGTTATAAGAGGTAAAGTTCTAGCATGGATAGAGGCATGCTTACCAATAGAAAGCAGAGAGTTTCCATTAATGGGGTCAAATCTGAATGGGGATTAGTCACTAGTGGCGTTCCACAAGGATCAGTTTTAGGCCCATTGTTGTTCATAATTTACATAAATGACCTTGATGAAGGAATTGCAAGTGACATGAGTAAATTTGCTGATGATACAAAAATAGGCCGTATGATTCATTCTGAGGAGGATACCAGTGAACTCCAGGAGGATTTGGACAAATTAATGTCTTGGTCTGAAAAGTGGCAGATGAAGTTCAATGTGGAGAAGTGTAAGGTCCTTGGTAATGAAAATATCCCTCGAATTTATAAACTAGGTGAAGTAGAGCTTGATCTACAGAATTGAAAAAGACTTGGAAGTCATTGTAAGCAATAATCTAAAGCCAAGACAACAGTGCCTAAGTGTGCGCAATAAGGCTAACAGATTACTAGGATTTATTTCAAGAAGTATAAGCAACAGAAGTCCAAAAGTTATTTTACAGCTCTATACATCACTAGTGAGACCTCATTTGGATTATGCAGCTCAGTTTTGGTCTCCTTACTACAGGATGGATATAGATTCATTAGAGAACATACAGAGAAGAATTACTAAAATGATTTACAGTATAAGAAATCTCCCGATGAAGATAGACTTAGAGCGTTGAATCTCCACTCTCTGGAGAGACGTAGAAAGAGGAGATATCATCGAGGTGTACAAGTGGATGATGGGCATAAACAAAGGAGATATTAATAAAATACTGAGGATATCGAACCAAGTAAGAACCAGAAATAACGGATTTAAATTGAATAAATTTAGATTTAGAAAGGACATAGGCAAGTACTGGTTTTCGAACAGAGTTGTAGATGCGTGGAACAATCTTCCGAGTACTGTGATAGAGGCTAGGACCTTGGGTGGCTTAAACAGAGATTGGACAAATATATGAGTGGGAGGGGCTGGGTTTGATTAAGTGTCGTGAGTACGGGAGTAAATTCTTAGGTAGTGGTGGTTTTGATAAGGACTTGCCTTGTATGGGCCAGTAGGCCTTCTGCAGTGTTCCTCTATTTTTATGTTCTTATGTTAAACCCCTATTAACTGACCACAGGATAATATACACCGAGCAGTGTACAGTATGTCTCTCAAGTGTATATACACTGAGAGCTAAAAGTATTCTTGATATAAGCATCAACAGGGATGTTATCATGTGTACACTGTTATCATGTGAACACTGTTATCATGTGTACACTGTTATCATGTGTACACTGTTATCATGTGAACACTGTTATCATGTGTACACTGTTATCATGTGTAAACTGTTATCATGTGAACACTGTTATCATGTGAACACTGTTATCATGTGTACACTGTTATCATGTGAACAATGTTATCATGTGAACACTGTTATCATGTGTACACTGTTAACATGTGTACACTGTTTTCATGTGTACACTTTTATCATGTGTACACTGTTTTCATGTGAACACTGTTATCATGTGAATACTGTCATCATGTGTACATTGTTATCATGTATACACTGTTATCATGTGTACACTGTTATCATGTGAACACTGTTATCATGTGAACACTGTTATCATGTGTACACTGTTATCATGTGTACACTGTTATCATGTGTACACTGTTATCATGTGAACACTGTTATCATGTAAACACTTTTATCATGTGTACACTGTTGTCATGTGTACACTGACTGTTATCATGTGTACACTGTTATCATGTGTACACTGTTATCATGTGAACACTGTTAACATGTGTACACTGTTATTATCTGTATACTGTTAGCATGTGTACACTGTTATCATGTGAACACTTAGCATGTGAACACTTAGCATGTGTACACTGTTAGCATGTGTACACTGTTAGCATGTGTACAATGATAACACGTATACACTGTTATCATGTGAACACTGTTATCATGTGTACACTGTTATCATGTGTGCACTGTTATCATGTGTGCACTGTTATCATGTGTACACTGTTATCATGTGTGCACTGTTATCATGTGTACACTGTTATCACGTGTGCACTGTAATCATGTGTACACTTATCACGTGTACACTGTTATCATGTGAACACTGTTATCATGTGTACACTGTTATCATGTGTTCACTGTTATCATGTGAACACTGTTATCATGTGTACACTGTTATCATGTGTACACTGTTATCATGTGTACACTATCATGTGAACACTGTTATCATGTGAACACTGTTATCATGTGAACACTGTTATCATGTGAACACTGTTATCATGTGAACACTGTTATCATGTGTACACTGTTATCATGTGAACACTGTTATCATGTGTACACTGTTATCATGTGAACACTGTTATCATGTGTACACTGTTATCATGTGTGCACTGTTATCACGTGTACACTGTTATCACGTGTACACTGTTATCATGTGAACACTGTTATCATGTGAACACTGTTATCATGTGAACACTGCTTTATGTGTACACTGTTATCACGTGTCCACTGTTATCATGTGAAGACTGTTAGCATGTGAACACTGTTATCATGTGAACACTGTTATCATGTGAACACTGTTATCATGTGAACACTGTTATCATATGAACACTGTTATCATGTGAACACTGTTATCATGTGAACACTGTTATCATGTGTACACTGTTATCATGTGTACACTGTTATCATGTGAACACTGTATCATGTGACACTGTTATCATGTGTACACTGTTATCATGTGTACACTGTTATCATGTGTACACTATCATGTGAACACTGTTATCATGTAACACTGTTATCATGTGAACACTGTTATCATGTGAACACTGTTATCATGTGAACACTGTTATCATGTGAACACTGTTATCATGTGTACACTGTTATCATGTGAACACTGTTATCATGTGTACACTGTTATCATGTGAACACTGTTATCATGTGTACACTGTTATCATGTGTGCACTGTTATCACGTGTACACTGTTATCACGTGTACACTGTTATCATGTGAACACTGTCATCATGTGAACACTGTTATCATTTGAACACTGCTTTATGTGTACACTGTTATCACGTGTCCACTGTTATCATGTGAAGACTGTTAGCATGTGAACACTGTTATCATGTGAACACTGTTATCATGTGAACACTGTTATCATGTGAACACTGTTATCATGTGAACACTGTTATCATGTGAACACTGTTAGCATGTGAACACTGTTATCATGTGAACACTGTTATCATATGAACACTGTTATCATGTGAACACTGTTATCATGTGAACACTGTTAGCATGTGAACACTGTTATCATGTGAACACTGTTATCATGTGAACACTGTTATCATGTGAACACTGTTATCATGTGAACACTGTTATCATGTGAACACTGTTATCATGTGAACACTGTTATCATGTGAACACTGTTATCATGTGAACACTGTTATCATGTGAACACTGTTATCATGTGAACACTGTTATCATGTGAACACTGTTAGTATAACGATGTGTTATTTGGCGTTTTGGAGGCGTGGGAATGCAATGATAAGGCTTCGGAGGCTTCTTACTTTATTTGTATAAAGGTGCGAGTTCACAGGCTGCGTGTCTGTGGCCATGGCCCAGGGATATGCGCCTTGCGAGAGGGAGACGAGTTAGGCCTGTTGACTGACTGAAGTTTGGGCGTCAAGTGAGTGAGAGGCAGGGGTGAGGCAGACTCACATGGGTATGCCTACAGGCTTGCCCTCTGGCAGAAACTATGGGAACTAGCATGGCACGAAATATGAACTCAGCTGGCAGACAGCATGGGCTGTCTATGCAGACAGTCAGGCTGTCTACATTAGCATGTGAACACTGTTATCATGTGAACACTGTTATCATGTGTACACTGTTATCACGTGTACACTGTTATCACGTGTACACTGTTATCACGTGTAAATTGTTATCATGTGTACACAAACAACAAGTTGATGCATGTGCAACACTGGGTGTCTGCAGTGTATCGCCCACCAGTGGATTTATGACTGCAATAGAATGATGTTGCAGACGGCGTAGCAGTGTTAGGTAGTCAGTCCCTCCTCAAAGGAAACCAAATGTTCTCATAGCGACGACGGAGACGACAGCGGAGGTGTTGCGTTACGTGAAGCTCAGGTGAGTCTTGACGAGCTTCACCTTGGGAATCTCTCCTCGTGAAGCCACAGTCACTAGGCAGAGGAACCCTGTCGGAAACCCAGAGGCTGCCACACAGATCTCTCTCTCTCTCCTTCATGCGTCGCTCAGAGATACACATCAGCAGTTCAGAGGGTGTCATGCTAGTAGGTGACAGTTCAGAGAGTGTCATGCTAGTAGGGGACATTTCAGACGGTGTCATGCAAGTAGGTGACAATTCAGAGAGGTCATGCAAGTAGGTGACAATTCAAAGAGTGTCATGCAAGTAGGTGACAGTTCAGAGAGGTTATGCTAGTAGGTGACAGTTCAGAGGGTGTCATGCTAGTAGGTGAGGGGTTCAGAGGGTGTCATACTAGTAGGTGACAGTTCAGATGGTGTCATGCTAGTAGGTGAAGGGTTCAGAGGGTGTCATGCTAGTAGGTGCCAGTTCAGTGTCATGCTAGTAGGTGACAGTTCAGAGGGTGTCATGCTAGTAGGTGAAGGGAGGGTGTCATGCTAGTAGGTGACAATTCAAAAGGTGTCATGTTAGTAGGTGACAATTCAGAGGGTGTCATGCTAGTAGGTGACAGTTCAGATGGTGTCATAATAGTAGGTGACAGTTCAGAAGGTGTCATGCAACTAGTTGACAGTTCAGAGGGTGTCATGGAACTAGGTGACAGTTCAGAGAGTGTCATGCAACTAGGTGACAGTTCAGAGAGTGTCATGCTAGTAGGTGACAGTTCAGAGGATTTCATGCTAGTAGGTGTCAGATTCAACAAATTCACCTTCAACAAGAACAACGTTACCTGGGATCAATAAGTCGTGACCTTAAGGAGATATGTTGGAACGATGATAGGACCACCTCTGACCTAAACCAGTACCTAGGGAGGCTGAGATCTTTGGGCGCTTGAAGGTTGCTCCAGACACATACAGGCAGCCACCTCTTTATAGTGCTTCACTTTACAGCTTTCACTAATACAATGGTTTTCAGTTATACCTATTCTTCATTTATTCAAACTTCCTACAATAAATTTATTCACCACTCACAATACGTTAGAACGAAAATATTTTAAGGTAAGTACAATTTTGTGGAAATTAATTGGGACAGGAGTAAATTTTGTGATTATCTCAAAATATGTCTAGGTTTCCACCTTATTAATATAGTTTTGGTTCTTTTCTTTTTAGAAGAGTTACTACCATCTTCTGGCAACCATCCAGCTGTGGTGTTATTCTGCAACTCTCGTCAGTGCTACAACAGCTGTTGTTCAGTAAGGCTATTCTTATAAGCATACTCCGTGAGTGAATATGGTTTTGCCAAATTCTCCCCTTCATTTCATAATTACTGCTGAAATTTATAATGGATGTTACACCTAGGAAGTGTGCAAGCATTGTAGCTTTTGGAAAACATACTGATTTGAGTATCAGTATCAGATCGTCGAAAATTTGAGTCTAGCAAAGTCAACTGTTGGTTGAATTCTGAAGAGAACTGACGACACTGGTGATTGTGGAGCGCTGCGCCGAGGAAGATGTGGAAGAAACCGCAAGACAACACCTCACGATGACAAGGTTATTATAAGAAATGGTGTGAAGGATCCCAAGAAAACCAGCAAAGATCTACAGAGAGATTGGCTCCAGCTGTCATAAATGTTGATCCTTGAACTGTTCGACGAAGACTCCTGGAAATGACAGAACTGCCAGAAAACCAGTAAAGAAACAATTATTGACTTGTGCTCTGAAGAAAAACAGCTGCGATGAGCACTCGTTCATAATTAATGGACGACAGATGAATGGAAAAACTTATACATGTATTTTAAAATGGGGCGCATTCTGAAGAACATGGGTACAGATCAGTGGTAGTGAGACGGAACAAAGGCGAACCACTTTGGAATGGATACATTCACCAAGCACCAAAACACACCTAAGATGTTTTAGGATAGTTAACTGCTAAAGGCTCCTGGACGGCTTGTTATTGTTGAAGAAACGATGAACAATAACAAATAAAGGCAATCTGGCAACTCTTGCTTCCCATTGTAGATAGAGACCTTCCTGATGGAGAAGGCATTTTCCAGCAAGACTTCGCTCCATGCCACACTTCAGAAAAATGATGACATTCTTCGATGACAGAGTGAATTAAATGTTCTAAATTGACCTGGAAACTCTCTTGAACTGAACACAACCTATAGGAATAACCAAACACAGGATCGCGACACAGAACTGTTCAACTGTGGAGAGTTAACTGTTGCTGTTATTAGGAGCTGGTACCACGACCAAGAACCTGCCAGAATGTGTTCAACATTGGTCGAGTCTATGCCGCAGTGTGTGCAATGATTATCAAAGCAAAGGGTAGTCATATCTCTTATTTAATCAATTATCTATATCACTGGCTTGTATTTTTTAATTAATCATTAATTTTCCAAATAAATGTCTTATTTCATCACTGTCTCAATTAATGTACACCCTATTGTAATGTGTGAACTGTATATGCATCTTTTAGGCCTAGCTATATTGCTCACTTAATATGTTGTTAGGCTTTTATATGCATTTTAAAGTGAGAAAAAGGAGGAGCACTTTGCTGAATTCGCTTTTCAGCAGTAGCCGAAACCCCCTGCTGAAAGGGGGGCCCCGCTTACTCTGAGGCAAAGATCCCGAGGAAAAGGGGAGAGGGTTTCTGGCCAAATGCCTCTGTAAAAAAGGAGTGTGGTATCAGGGTGCGGTATCAGGGTGGGATCAGGGTGTGGTATCAGGAGTGTGGTATCAGGAGGTGGTATCAGGAGTGTGGTATCAGGAGTGTGGTATCAGGGGTGTGGTATCAGGGTGGGTATCAGGGTATAACCAGGGAAACCAAAAAACTGTAAACAATTTTTAATTAAAAAACAACACTACATTTACCCCCCTCCCTACCCCCCCCCATCCCCACCCTCCCTCCCCCACACCCCCCTCCCCATTTGTCTTTCCCCCACCCCTCCTACTCCCCACCCCCTCCCCCCCCAACCCCCCTCCCCCACACCCATCTCCTTCCCAAAAAACCCACACTATCCCCACAGAACCCCCCCCTTCCCCCCCCCACCCCCACCCCCCCCCTCCTTTCCCCCCCCACCCCCCCTTCCCCCACCCCCCCCTCCCCCCTCCCCCCCCTTTCTATCCCCACCCCCTCTTAACACCCCACTCTCCCCCTCACCCTCCCATCCCACCACCCCCCCATCCCCTTCCCCCCCCCTCCCCCTCCCCACACCCTCCCCCCCCTCACCCCCCCTCTCCCCCCCTCCTCTTTCCACCCCACCCCCGCCTCCCTCCTCCCCCCCCTTTCCACCTCTCCCCTTTTCTCTCCCCCCCTCCCACTTTCCACATCCCCCCTCCCCCCCACCCCCCCCCCCCCATGCCTCACCCCCTCCCAACCTCCTTCCCCCCCCTTCCTCTTCCACACCCTTCCCTTCCCCCACCCCTTTCCCCCTTTCCCACCCTTTCCTCTTCCCACCCTTCCACCTTCGCTGTTTTCCAGACCTCTGAAGTTGCTCTTTTTTATTGATGTTTGAAGATCGCTGCTTGTTTTCACAGTTCCTCTCTACCACCCTGAGACACATCCCTTTCTGACCCCCCCTGGAAAATCACATATTTTCTGACCACCCTGAGACACAACACATTTTTCTGCCCTCTGAGACAAAACACATACTTTCGACCACCCTGGACACATCAATGCTTTCTGACCATTTGAGACAAAACACATCTTTCGGCCACCCTGGACACAACTTTTCTGACCACCCTGAGACACATCACATACTTTCTGACCCCCTGGACCATCACATTTTTTCTGACCACTCTGAGACCCCCATACTTTCGCCACCCGAGACACAACACATCTTTCTGACCACCCTGGACACATCATTTTCTGACCACCCTGAGACACAAACATACTTTCTGACCACTCTGAGACAGAAATACTTCCTGACGTCTCCTTTTAGCTTCCAACTGCCCCCATCCCACATGTACCTGTTTTCAACCCTCAAGCAATCAATTCCTAACTACCCTATCAGTTCCTGAGATTTTGTATGTTGTTATCATGTTTCTCCTATTCTTCTGTCCTCTAATTTCGTCAGGTTTATCTCCCTCAGTTTATATGTATACACCTTACTCCTCACCCTCCAAGACTGTTTTCATTGCTAGCCTCTGAGTTTTTTCCAGTTTCTTGACATTTTCATCAGGTGTGAGCTTCATACCGGTGCTGTATATTCTAGTATGGCCCTAACTTGCCGAAAAGCGCTGGGGATAACTCTTGCTGAGTTTCCTGTAATCTAGTTCTAGATTTGCCAAAGTGGTTTTTTCTTGGGAGGTTAGTTGGTTGATGTACATCTTAGGCAATATTCTCGGAACAACGCTGACTTAGAGGTTCTTCTTGCGTGAGGCTTCCCCCGAATCGCCCTGTTTGCGGTCTTCCTTCCCACCTTTCAATTTGCTTTGTAAACAATTATAACAGCTGCTTTCCATACCAGATGTACAGCTTGTCCAGATATATTTGTATCCTTGCTGGTCTGCTCATGTTTGTATTCTCATTAGTTTAAATCATTTGTAAACAGGGGTTCGCTGATTCATTCATCCATCATGTCCTTCACGAAAAAAAGAATGTACCAGTCCTAGTGCTGACCCTTGTGGAACCCTACTTGTAAAGGTTCCAACATTTATTTTTGTTTAGATTCCTTGATCAACTCATAAAGCCCTCTCTGTTGTTCCTAAAATTCAACTAGACCAGCTCTAACCTATTCTCAGTATCTTGTGGGTACTCTATCAAAAGCCTTCTTACAATCCAGAAATATGTAACCACTATCCTCTCTTTCTGCCTCACTTGATTACCTAGGCAGGTTTATGAGACAGGATTTATGCCTCTGACACCATGCTGTTGTTGTTTATTAATCTGCTCCTCTCCAGGTGTTCCATCACTTCTCATTATCCTCTCCATAAACTTACATACTATGGACGCTTTGACACCGGCCTGTAATAACACTAATTTTCTGTCCCTTTCCAAATATTTTCACTATATTTGATGTATTTCACACCTCTGTCAGATGCCCTGTACAACTGACTAGTTAAAGATTGGCTAGGCTTCTGCTCTGTCCTTTGTTCTCTTCCTCTGTCCCCTCTTTGTCCCTCCGTTTCAGGCAGATATTATATAGTTGCCTTGCCTCACGGTACTGCTCATTCATTAGTTTCACTACTTGTTTCAGGGTGCCCAGTGTGCTGGATCTTTGACTCTGGTAATATTACTGCTTCCTGCCAGAATGCCTCCTTAAACTTTCTGTTCAGTTCTCCCATTCATTCAGCCTTAATTTCTGGTCGTTACTGTTGTATGACAATATGCATAAGATCTGGATTTCAGTATTGTCACTCAGATTGTCGCCCACCTCTCTTCCGGCCATCAATACTAAATTTTGCTTCTTGCTTGCTTACCATTTTCTAGTGTTTGTTCACCATTTTCTAGTGTTTGTTTACATTTTTCCATACTCTTCCGCTGCAGTTTCTGTGTCCTCGCCTCTAGGTGATCTATGGTCTCACTTTTCCTTGTCATTGTTGTCTGCTCCTGGGTATGGAGTCTGTCCTCTGTCTCCCGGATCTTTCCAGCTTCCTTTGTTGTCCTTCCATCTCGTTATCTTCCTAGGAACTTCATTCAAAGTGTCTCACGCCTCAGTAGTCTCCTCCTTGGAAGTCTGGTTTCTCATCTCCTTCCATACAGTTCTCTCCAAATTTATCACAGGTATCTAGCACAGAAGGGCTTATTCAATGCCCTCGTGTCAGGGAATCACTAAGGAAAACACAAGAGTCAGCCTTGTGTTCGTTGTCTCCTTCCCTGTTGTATTCTCTGACAAGCTGACTCATCAAGGAAATAAGTCACTTGTCTGACTTTTGGGATATCCAGGTTTTCTACATATGCCATGTATGAACACCTATGTAAATGTATTTGTGTATACCTGAATAAAAATTATACACTACTACTTACTACTACTTACTTACTTCATTACTTACTTACTTACTTACTTAACAACTTCATATCTGTTTCCTGTCGCCAGTGTGGCTCCAGACTTCCTCAGTCCATTTCTGTATTGGTTTACCTGGAGTTACCTGGAGAGGGTTTTGGGGTTAACGCCTGCGGCTCGGTCTGAGACCAGGCTTCATGGTGATCAGGGTCTGATCAACCAGGCTGTTACTGCCGGCCGCACGCAAACTGACGTACGAACCACAGCCCGGCTGGTCAGGTACTGATTTCAGGTGCCTGTCCAGTGCCTTCTTGAAGATAGCCAGGGCCCATTGGTCAATCCCAATAGGCTGGGAGGCAGTTGAACAGTCTTGGGCAGCGGACACTTATGGTGTTGTCTCTCAGTGTACTCGTGGCACCTCTGCTTTTCATCGGGGTAATGTTGCATCTCCTGCCGAGTCTTTTGCTTTCATAGGGAGTGATTTTCGTGTGCAGTTTTGGTACCAATCCTCCAGGACCTTTCAAGTGTATATTTTCATGTATCTCTCTCCCTGCGTTCCAGGGAATACAGATAGACCTTCAACTGTTCCCAGGTTGGAAATCTCCTATGATCAGTAGTTTAGCGCTGCCACCTCTGTTATTGTGTCCACTATCGCCTTATTCCTGTCTTGATGATGGGTTACACATCACTGCTACCCCCACTGTGTTGTCCCAGCCTTGAGTGTGTATGACGTAGGTGTAACATAGGTAGACGTAGATAGGACGTATTTGTGACCTAGTATGACGTTAAGACAGGATGTGGTATATGACGTAGGTGTGACGCAGGTAGAAGCACCAAGATATAAACAAAACTGACTGACTGTAAGTGAGAAGGGAGGTCAATACTGACCTGTTGTGACCTCACAGGCTCCTCCTCCTCTCTTCCATCTCCTCCTTCTATTCCCTCCTTTCCTTCTTTCTCTTCCTCCTCCTTTTCCTAGTCCTCTTCTCCTTCCTCCTCCTCCTGCTCCTCCTCCTGCTCTATATTTATGCAAATCGACTCCACCAACATATTTATCCATGGAGCGATTTTGATGTGTGTGTGTGTGTGTATGTGTGTGTATGTGTGTGTGTGTAAAAACACTTCGAAATGTTTCGCCTCCGCCGAATTGAACCGGCCCTCCGTGCGTGAAGCAAGAGGCTAGCCACCATGCCACGGTGTGTGTGTGTGTGTGCTCACCTAGTTGTACTCACCTAGTTGTGGTTGCAGGATCGAGTCATAGCTCCTGGCCCGCCTCTTCACTGGCCGCTACTGGGTCACTTCCTGCGCCATGAGCTTTATCATACCTCTTCTTAAAGCTATGTATGGAGCCTGCCTCCACTACATCACTCCCTAAACTATTCGTGTGTGTGTGGTACTCACCTAATTCATCTAACTATGGTTGCAGGGTTGAGTCATAGCTCCTGGCCCCGCCTTCACTGGTCGCTATTAGGTCCACTCCCTCTCTGCTCCATGAGCTTAATCATACCTCTTTCTAAAGCTATGATGGACCCTGCCTCCACTACCTCACTTCCCAGACTATTCCACTTCCTGACAACTCTGTGACTGAAGAAATACTTCCTAACATCCCTGTGATTCATCTGAGTCTTCAACTTCCAACTGTGTCCCTTGTTGCTGTGTCCCATCTCTGGAACATCCTGTCTCTGTCCACCTTGTCGATTCCTCTCAGTATTTTATATGTCGTAATCATGTCCTCCTATTCTCCCGCGTCGTCAGGTTGATTTTCCTTAACCTCTCCTCGTGGGACATACCTTAGCCTGGGACTAGTCTCGTTGCAAAACTTACACTTTTCTAATTTCCTGAAGTGTTTGGCCAGGTGTGGGTCCCAAACTGAGCTGCATACCCAGTATGGGCCTGTGTGTGTGTGAGTGAATGGACATGTGTGGTTGTGAATGTGTCTGTGCATTCACCAAGTTGTGTTGCAGGAGGTTGATCATCATCTCATAGTTCTGTGTCTTAAACCACAATCAACGCATTAAGGGTTCCTGGACTGGAGGTCCCTGCAGGCACCTGGTAATTATAAAACTATGATGTGGCAGGAAGAACGTGAGCCATGGTCAAAATGATTAAAAATGTTGAATAAGACACGTGTGCAACATTTGGGTATCGTTATTTCTGAAACGTTTCGCCCGCACAGCAGGCCTGTTTAGTTAAAAGCATTTGTGGCCGTCTCCTTCAGAGGTAGAGTGACTCTACAAAGATTAAAACACTTTCACCATCATTCATTCAATCACTGTCTTGCCAGGAAGACGTTGACATTACAGTTTAGTTGACGCTTCAAACCACAACATCCCACTCATCCTTCAGAGTGCAGACACTGTACTTCCCACCTCCAGAACTCTAACATACCCACTCATCCTTCAGAGTGCAGTCACTGTACTTCCCACCTCCAGGACTCTAACATACCCACTCATCCTTCAGAGTGCAGGCACTGTACTTCCCACCTTCAGGACTCTAACATACCCACTCATCCTTCAGAGTGCAGGCACTGTACTTCCCACCTTCAGGACTCTAACATACCCACTCATCCTTCAGAGTGCAGGCACTGTACTTCCCACCTTCAGGACTCTAACATACCCACTCATCCTTCAGAGTGCAGGCACTGTACTTCCCACCTTCAGGACTCTAACATACCCACTCATCCTTCAGAGTGCAGGCACTGTACTTCCCACCTTCAGGACTCTAACATACCCACTCATCCTTCAGAGTGCAGACACTGTACTTCCCACCTCCAGGACTCTAACATACCCACTCATCCTTCAGAGTGCAGGCACTGTCTTCCACCTTCAGGACTCTAACATACCCACTCATCTTTCAGAGTGCAGGCACTGTACTTCCACCTCCAGGACTCTAACATACCCACTCATCCTTAAGAGTGCAGGCACTGTACTTCCACCTTCAGGATTCTAACATACCCACTCATCCTTCAGAGTGAAGGCACTGTACTTCCCACCTTCAGGACTCTAACATACCCACTCATCCTTCAGAGTGCAGGCACTGTACTTCCACTGTACTTCCACCTCAGACTCTAACATACACTCATCTCAGAGTGCAGGCACTGTACTTCCCACCTTCAGGACTCTAACATACCACTCATCCTCAGAGTGCAGGCACTGTACTTCCACCTTCAGGACTCTAACATACCCACTCATCCTTCAGAGTGCAGGTACTGTACTTCCCACCTCCATCCATCCTTCAGAGTGCAGGCACTGTACTTCCCACCTCCACCCATCCTTCAGAGTGCAGGCACTGTACTCCCCAACACCATCCATGCTTCAGAGTGCAGGCACTGTACTTCCCACCTCCACCTATCCTTCAGAGTGCAGGCACTGTACTTCTCACCACTATCCATCCTTCAGAGTGCAGGCACTGTAATTCCCACCTCCACCCATCCTTCAGAGTGCAGGCACTATACTCCCCAACACCATCCATCCTTCAGAGTGCAGGCACTGTACTTCCCACCACCACCCATCCTTCAGATTACAGGCACTGTACTTCCCACCACCATCCATCCTTCAGAGTGCAGACACTGCACTTCCCACCACCACCCATCCTTAAGAGTGCAGGCACTGTACTTCCTACTTCCATTCATCCTTCAGAGTGCAGGCACTGTACTTCCCACCACCATCCATCCTTCAGAGTGCAGGCACTGTACTTCCCACCACCACCCATCCTTGAGAGTGCAGCACTGTACTTCCCACCTCCATCCATCCTTCAGAGTGCAGGCACTGTACTTCCCACCTCCAACTATCCTTCAGAATGCAGGCACTGTACTTCCCACCACCACCTATCTTTCAGAGTGCAGGCACTGTACTTCCCACCTCCATCCTTCCTTCGGAGGGCAGGCACTGTACTTCCCACCTCCACCCATCCTTCAGAGTGCAGGCACTGTACTTCCCAATACCACCCATTCTTCAGAATGCAGGCACTGTACTTCCCACCTCCATCCATCCTTCAGAGTGCAGGCACTGTACTTCCCACCTCCACCTATCCTTCAGAGTGCAGGCACTGTACTTCCCACCACCACCCATCGTTCAGAGTGCAGGCACTGTACTTCCCACCTACATTCATCCTTCAGATTGCAGGCACTGTACTTCCCTCCTTCACCCAGCTTTCAGAGTGCAGGCACTATTTCTTACCTTCATCCATCCTTCTGAGTGCAGGCACTGTATTTCCCACCTCCACCCTTCCTTCAGAGTGCAGGTACTGTACTCCCCAACACCATCCATCCTTCAGAGTGCAGGCACTGTACTTCCCACAACCATCCATCCTTCAGAGTGCAGGCACTGTACTTCCCACCACAATCCATCCTTCAGAGTGCAGGCACTGTATTTCCCACCACCACTTATCCTTCAGATTACAGGCACTGTACTTCCCACCACCATCCATCCTTCAGAGTGCAGACACTGCACTTCCCACCACCACCCATCCTTCAGAGTGCAGGCACTGTACTTCCCACCTCCATTCATCCTTCAGAGTGCAGGCAAGTTACTTCCCACCACCATCCATCCTTCAGAGTGCAGGCACTGTACTTCCCACCGTCATCCATCCTTCAGAGTGCAGGCACTGTACTTCCCACCTCCATCCATCCTTCAGAGTGCAGGCACTGTACTTCCCACCTCCACCCATCCTTCAGAATGCAGGCACTGTACTTCCCACCACCATCCATCCTTCAGAGTGCAGACATTGTACTTCCAACCACCACCCATCCTTCAGAGTGCAGGCACTGTACTTCCCACCTCCATTCATCCTTCAGAGTGCAGGCATTGTACTTCCCACCACCATCCATCCTTCAGAGTGCAGGCACTGTACTTCCCACCACCACCCATCCTTCAGAGTGCAGGCACGGTACTTCCCACCTCCACCCATCCTTCAAAGTGCAGGCACTGTACTTCCCACCACCACCCATTCTTCAGAGTGCAGGCACTGTACTTCCCACCTCCATCCATCCTTCAGAGTGCAGGCACTGTACTTCCCACCTTCACCTATCCATCATAGTGCAGGCACTGTACTTCCCACCACCACCCATCCTTCAGATTGCAGGCACTGTACTTCCCACCACCATCCGTCGTTCAGAGTGCAGACACTGTACTTCCCACCACCACCCATCCTTCAGAGTGCAGGCACTGTACTTCCCACCTCCACCCATCCTTCAGATTGCAGGCACTGTACTTCCCACCACCACCCATCCTTCAGAGTTCAGGCACTGTACTTCCCACCTCTATTCATCCTTCAGAGTGCAGGCACTGTACTTCCCACCACCACCCATCGTTCAGAGTGCAGGCACTGTACTTCCCACCACCCCGTATCCTTCAGAGTGCAGGCACTGTACTTCCCACCACCACCTATCCTTCAGAGTGCAGGCACTGTACTTCCCACCTACATACATCCTTCGGAGTGTAGGCACTGTACTTCCCACCACCACCCATCCTTCAGAGTGCAGGCACTGTACTTCCCACCTCCATCCATCCTTTAGAGTGCAGGCACTGTACTTCCCACCACCTCCCATCCTTCAGAGTGCAACAAGACTAGTCCCGGAGCTAAGGGGCATGTCCTACGAGGAGAGGTTAAGGTAAATCAACCTGACGACACTGTAGGACAGGAGGGTCAAGGGAGACATGATAACGACATATATAATACTGAGAGGAATTGAGTTGATGTGACACAGCAACAAGGGGTCACCGCAACAAGGGGACACAGTAACAAGGGGTCACAGCAACAAGGGGACACAGCAATTAGGGGACACAGCAACAAGGGGACACAATATCAAGGGGTCACAGCAACAAGTGGACACATCAACAAGGGGACACAGTATCAAGGGGTCACAGCATTAAGGGATCACTGCAACAAGGGGTCACAGCAGCATGGGGTCACATCAACAAGGGGACACAGTAGCAAGGGGTTACATTAACAAGTGTCACAGCAAGAAGGGGACACAGTTCAATTCCCGGCGGGGCCGAAACATTTCGAAGTGTTTCGTTACACACACATGCATACAACAGGCCTAGTGTCTAATAGACATGTGCCTTGGACAAAATGGTAACTAACAGTATCAAGGGGTCACAGCAACAAGGGGACACAGCAACAAGGGGACACAGTAACACGGGGACACAGCAACAAGGGGATACAGTAACAAGGGGACACAGCAACAAGGGGACAAAGTAACAAGGAGACACAGTAACAAGGGGTCACAGTAACAAGGGGACACAGCAACAAGGGGTCACAGTAACAAGGAGACACAGTAACAAGGGGTCACAGTAACAAGGGGACACAGCAACAAGGGGACATAGCAGCAAGGGGACACAGTAATAAGGGGTCACAGTAACAAGGGGACACAGCAACAAGGGGACACAGTAACACGGGGACACAGCAACAAGGGGATACAGTAACAAGGGGTCACAGTAGCAAGGGGACACAGTAACAAGGAGACACAGTAACAAGGGGTCACAGTAACAAGGGGACACAGCAACAAGGGGACATAGTAACAAGGGAACACAGCAACAAGGGGACACAGTAACAAGGGGTCACAGTAACATGGGACACAGCATAGCAACAAGGTCACGCAGTAAGAAAGAGACACATTATCAAGGGGTCACAGCAACAAAGGGTCACAGCAACAAGGGGACACAGTAACAAGGGGTTACAGTAACAAGGGGACACAGTAACAAGGGGACACAGTAACAAGGGGTTACAGTAACAAGAGGACACAGCAACAAGGGGACACAACTGGAAGGTGAAGACTCAGATGAGTCACAGGGATGTTAGGAAGTATTTCTTCAGTCACAGAGTTGTCAGGAAGTGGAATAGTCTGGAGAGTGAAGTAGTGGAGGCAAGATTAAGTAAGTTTATTCAGGTATACATTTACATACTTATCATACATAGCAGCATATGTGTAGAGAACCTGGGATAACCCAAAAAAGTCAGAGTGACTTATTTCCATTGGGGTCCTTTAAGGGATCCATAAGGAACCATACATAGCTTTAAGAAGAGGTATGATAAAGCTCATGGAGCAGGAAGAGTGACCTAGAAGCGACCAGTGAAGAGGAGGGGCCAGGAGCTGTGAATCGACACCTGCAACCACAACTAGGTAAGTAACACACACTCATGGTGGCTAGCGCTCTTGCTTCACGCACGGATACACATACACACACACATACATGCAACAGGCCTAGTGTCTAATTGACATGTGCCTAGGACAAAATGGTAACTAACCTGTTAGGTGATTAGGTGAGTACACACAAACACACACAGAGGAGCTGTAACTCGACCCCTTCAACCACATTCAGGTAAGTACACAAGCACACACACACGTGTTAAAGAATACATTAGTGTATTATACAACATGCTACCACAGGACAGTTGCAGCCTTGCATTAGTTAATTAATAATATGTATCAAGGCAGTACGACAACGTCGCCGCGCATCGTCCTCTGAGTACAGTGTTGCCAGACGTACAACCACCCATTCATTTACTTTACTCCTCCATTAGTGTCAGTGTACCTTGTGACGCCTTGAGGGTGCTACACGTCCGCTCCTCCCTCAAAATATTTCCAAATATACCTCCGTATGTATCTATACGAAAGAAAAAGTTGGTATAGTGTTGAAGTGGGAGATTTTACAATACTAAAATAAAAGAAAACTTCAATAACAAAAGTCGGTAGTTATACAGAGAAGTTTTTTCGAACTTCAAACCACAACTGAAATTTTCTTAATTTGTAACGAAAAAAATAACGTTAAATACTGTTTTTGACAATGTTCTTAGGAGGCTTTTATTCGTAGACCTACTACAAGATCTGTATATTCCTCAGAGGACCTGATAGGCCTACCACAACACCTGTATATCCTTCAGAGGTCCTGATAGGCTTACTTACCTGTGTATTCTTCAGAGGACCTGATAGGCTTACTTACCTGTGTATTCTTCAGAGGACCTGATAGGCCTGCTACAATACCTGTATATCCTTCAGAGGACCTGATAGGCCTACCACAACACCTGTATATCCTTCAGAGGACCTGATAGGCCTACTCACCTGTATATTCTTCAGAGGACCTGATAGGCCTGCTACGATACCTGTATATCCTTTAGAGGACCTGTTAGGCCTACCACAACTGTATATCATTCAGAGGACCTGATAGGCCTGCAGGACCTGTATATTAAGAGGACCTGGTAGACCTACTACAGAACCTGTATATTCTTCAGAGGACTTGATCGGCCTACTAAAGGACCTGTATATCCTTCAGAGGACCTGATAGGCCTACCACAAGACCTGTGCATGCTTCAGAGGACCTGATAGGCCTACTACAGGACCTGTGCATCCTTCAGGGGACCTGATAGGCCTACCACAGGACCTGTGCATATTTTAGAGGACCTGATAGGCCTACCACAGGACCTGTGCATCCTTTAGAGGACCTGATAGGCCTACCACAGGACCTGTGCATCCTTCAGAGGACCTGATAAGCCTACTACAGGACTTGTGCATCCTTCAGGGGACCTGATAGGCCTTCCACAGGACCTGTGCACCCTTCAGAAGACCTGATCGGCCTACCACAGGACCTGTGCACCCTTCAGAGGACCTGATAGGCCTACTACAGGACTTGTGCATCCTTCAGGGGACCTGATAGGCCTTCCACAGGACCTGTGCACCCTTCAGAAGACCTGATCGGCCTACCACAGGACTTGTGCATCCTTCAGAAGACCTCATCGGCCTACCACAGGACCTGTGCACCCTTCAGAGGACCTGATAGGCCTACTACAGGACCTGTGCACCCTTCAGAGGACCTGATAGGCCTACTACAGGACCTGTGCACCCTTCAGAGGACCTGATAGGCCTACTACAGGACCTGTGCACCCTTCAGAGGACGTGATAGGCCTACTACAGGACCTGTGCATCCTTCAGAGGACGTGATAGGCCTACCACACAACCCAGAGAATGAAAACAACATTCCACTCACTGGTAAGTTTACATAATAATGTGTAATTTCTTGGGACATTAAAAACTATGAACAAACACATGCATTATACACTATGGGCCGCTGCCCTATTAGGCTGCGTCACCCTTGTGGGTTTAGCACTTGGTTTTGATTGTAATGATGAAGTGGGGCCCAAGAACTAGAGGTCAACACTCAATCTCAGCGAGGTGATTACGGGAGGTAATTAGCGGTCTCACCTGCGGCCTCTTATTTATTTACATCTAATTATTTTTATCAACACATCGGTTTGCGTGCGGCTAGCAGTAACAGCCTGGTTGATCAGGCCCTGATCAACCATGGGGCGTTGACCCCCTGAACTCTCTCAAGGTATACTCCAGGTATCGGCAGTCTCCAACCAAGGCATATCAATGTATTTTATACTAACTGTCGAAGCGCCGGAAATAAAATTAACGAATTACGTTTGGTAGCATGTGCTGGGAACTTTGATGTCATTGCAATAACTGAAACATGGTATAATACCAAGAGTCGGGATATGATTGCTGAGTGTCATATTCAGGGGTTTAAGTTGTTCCATGTAGATAGATATAATGGAAATAAGAAGAGAGGTATCAATATGACAGTTTTCTTAACACTATACAGGCTGCCCAAAGAACATTTATCCCGTATAAAGAAATTAGATCAAGTAGAAATGACCCAAAATGGATGAATAATAGGCTAAAATATCTTTTAGGGCAGAAGAAAGGAATTTATAGGCGCATAAAAGAGGTGAGGGTCATCTTATAAATCAGTATACTGACATTAAGAGGGACGTTAAAAGGGAATAAGAAAAGCTAAACGGGACTATGAAATTAAAGTTGCTAGGGATTAAAAAACTAACCCAAAAGTTTTTCCAGGTTTATAGAACAAAAGTTAGGGATAAGATAGGTCCCCTTAAAAATAACTTTGGGCATCTTACTGACAAGGAGAATGATATGTGCTCTATTTTTAATAATTATTTTCTCTCGGTTTTCACACAGGAAGACATTAATAATATCCCAGTAATTAATTTTACAGAGGCCCAGAAGAAGATAAATTATGTAATATCACAGTCACTAGCGAAATGATTATGAAACAGCTGGACCGACTGAAACAAAATAAATCGCCGGGTCCTGATGAGCTTTTTGCAAGGGTTCTTAAGGAATGCAAAATGGAACTCTGTGAACCAATATCTAACATTTTTAATTTATCTCTTCAAACAGGTGTAGTGTCTGATATGTGGAAGATGGCTAATGTAATTCCTATTTTTAAAGCAGGGGACAAGTCACTACCGTCAAACTACCGCCCAATAAGCCTGACCTCAATTGTAGGCAAATTACTAGAGTCAATTATAGCTGATATTATTAGAAGCCATCTAGATAACCATAATTTGATTAATGATACCCAGCATGGATTCACGAGGGGCCGTTCCTGCCTATCTAATTTATTAACCTTCTTCAGTAAAGCTTTTGAGGCTGTTGATCACGATAAAGAATTCGATATTGTTTATTTAGACTTTATTAAGGCTTTTGATAGAGTACTGCACCAGAGACTGTTAAAGAAAGTGGCAGCTCATGGCATTGGGGAAAAAGTGCTGTCATGGATCGAGTCATGGCTCACCAATAGGAAGCAGAGAGTGTGCATAAATGGGGTTAAATCCGAATGGGGACTTGTAACAAGTGGTGTTCCACAGGGATCAGTCTTAGGCCTATTGTTATTTATAATATATATCAATGACCTTGATGAGGGAATTACTAGTGATATGAGCAAATTCGCCGACGACACGAAGATAGGTAGGATAATTGATTCAAACATAGATGTCATAGAACTTCAGGAAGATTTAGACAAACTTAATTCGTGGTCAGAAAAGTGGCAGATGCAGTTCAATGTAGATAAATGCAAGGTTCTGAAGCTCGGAGTGTCCATAACCCAAGCACTTATAAGTTAAATAACGTAGAACTTAGCCATACAGATTGCGAGAAGGACTTGGGGGTGATGGTAAGCAGCAACCTTAAACCAAGACAGCAATGCCTAAGCGTACGTAATAAGGCAAATAGATTACTGGGATTTATATCAAGAAGTGTTAGCAACAGAAGTCCAGAGGTTATATTACAGCTTTATACATCATTAGTAAGGCCTCACCTAGATTACGCAGCTCAGTTCTGGTCTCCATATTACAGAATGGACATAAATTCGTTAGAAAACATTCAGCGTAGAATGACTAAATTAATACATAGCATTAGAAATCTTCCTTACGAAGAAAGATTGAAGACCCTAAAATTACATTCACTTGTAAGACGTAGAATGAGGGGAGACATGATCGAGGTATACAAGTGGAAAATGGGTATTAACAAAGGGGATATAAATAAGGTCTTGAGGATATCTCTCCAAGAGAGAACCCGATGGAAAAATAAACACATAAGCAGTATAATGTGATCCTTTATTGACAACGTTTCGCCCACGCAGTGGGCTTTATCGAGTCACAGACAGATCTACCTGGAAAATGAGCAACATGGAGATATATATAGGGTACAGTCAGGTGGAGAATGCTGGGTCAGGTGGAGAAAGCTGCATGTGAGTCTTAAAAGTAGTGTGATAGTTGAAAACATAGTGTGACTTAAAGGACCTGCAGTGTACCATTCTTGAGTTCTAGGTGGGATAGCGTTGAAGAAGTTTCTTGGCAATAGGTTCAGCTATGTTGTAGAAGCCGTTGTTCTGGTTGAAGTTGTTGGATATACAGATGAGTGATGATTCTAGGATTCTTCGGTATTGCTTGTTGTCTTCTGGCGATGAGTCTTGTGTTTCTGTAGTTGATTAAATGGTTGTGTAAATTTCGGTGTTGAACACAGGCATTTCTTGAGTCGTCAGATCTGCCTGCGTACTGGTGTTCTGAAATGCGTGTTTGTAGGTCTCTGGATGTTTCGCCAACGTATAATTTGCTGCAGCCATTACAAGGGATTGTGTATACCCTGCCGTGGATTGAAGCTTTTCCTGTCTGTTACTGGTAATGTCCTTAATGGTGGTGGATGTGGAGGTGGATACTGGAATGAGGTCTTAGAAAAAATGTTGGAAACTTGTTTGGAAATGGAGTTGGTGGGAAGGACTATGTATCTCTTCTCAGCAGTGTCTTCTCTGGGTGTGTTGAAGATGTTTAATGCCCGTCGCTGCAGTCTCTAATGAAGTGACGAGGATAGTGAAGTTTGGAAAAACTTGTTCAATGAGGGAGCATTCTTCTTCAAGGAACTCACTGCTGCAGATTCTGAGTGCGCGCAGGAAAAGCCTATAATTACACCACGTTTAATTTTGGTGTCGTGGTGAGAGTAGAAGTGGAGAAGATCGTGTTGATTGGTAGGTTTTCGATAGACTTTAAAACGAAGTTCATGGTCAGCTTTGCAGAGAAGAACATCAAGGAAAGGAAGAGTGTTGTCGACTTCTTCTTCTAGTGTAAACTGGATTGATGGCTCAACCTGGTTGAGTTCGTGTTGAGAGCTTGAACGTTGAAGCGTCTGGGAGTTATGATGAGAATGTCGTCAACATAACGAAGCCAGGTGACAGAAGAGGGAATAATAGTGGAAAATCGTTCGGCTTCCAAATGTTCCATATATAGGTTCGCAAGGACGGCACTAAGTGGCGATCCCATGGGTAGTCCAAAAGTTTGCTGAAAGAGTTGGTTTTCGAAAGAGAAACATGTAAAGCCCACACATAGTTCAACAAGGTCGATGAAATCGCTGGCTGGAAGAGGAAGATCAAGCGAGTCGTCAATTTTCCTGCGCAAGAGATCGATAGCTTGTGTAGTATTTACTTTGGTGAATAGGGATGTTACATCAAGGCTGGAGAGTTTCTTGTTTCTGATGTTGATGTTGCGAATGCGATTGAGAAGGTCACCAGAGTGTTTGAGATGTGCTGGACTGATGGTGCCCAAAAGTTTGGAGAGGTGTTTAGCGAGAATTCCTGAGATTTGGTGGGGAGCACTGCCTATTCCCGAGGATATGGGCCTCAATGGGATACCTGGTTTGTGAGTTTTTGTCCAGCACATCTCAAACACTCTGGTGACCTTCTCAATCGCATTCGCAACATCAACATCAGAAACAAGAAACAGAAACAGAAACATCCCTATTCACCAAAGTAAATACTACACAAGCTATCGATCTCTTGCGCAGGAAAATTGACGACTCGCTTGATCTTCCTCTTCCAGCCAGCGATTTCATCGACCTTGTTGAACTATGTAAGAACATAAGAACATAAGAAAGGAGGAACACTGCAGCAGGCCTGTTGGCCCATACTAGGCAGGTCCTTCACAATCCGTCCCACTAACAGAATATTTGCTCAACCCAATTTTCAATGCTACCCAAGAAATAAGCTTTGACAATTCTACCCACTCATGCACGAGTCCCACTCAAATCCAACCCCTCTCACTCATGAATTTATCCAACCTAAATTTGAAACTACCCAAGGTCCTAGCTTCAATAACCCTACTAGGCAGACTGTTCCACTCATCAACTACCTTATTTCCAAACCAATACTTTCCTATATCCTTTCTAAATCTAAACTTATCTAACTTGAATCCATTATTGCGGGTTCTCTTGGAGAGATATCCTCAAGACCTTATTTATATCCCCTTTGTTAATACCCATTTTCCACTTGTATACCTCGATCATGTCTCCCTCATTCTACGTCTTACAAGTGAATGTAATTTTAGGGTCTTCAATCTTTCTTCGTAAGGAAGATTTCTAATGCTATGTATTAATTTAGTCATTCTACGCTGAATGTTTTCTAACGAATTTATGTCCATTCTGTAATATGGAGACCAGAACTGAGCTGCGTAATCTAGGTGAGGCCTTACTAATGATGTATAAAGCTGTAATATAACCTCTGACTTCTGTTGCTAACACTTTTGATATAAATCCCAGTAATCTATTTGCCTTATTACGTACGCTTAGGCATTGCTGTCTTGGTTTAAGGTTGCTGCTTACCATCACCCCCAAGTCCTTCTCGCAATCTGTATGGCTAAGTTCTACGTTATTTAACTTATAAGTGCTTGGGTTATGGACACTCCCGAGCTTCAGAACCTTGCATTTATCTACATTGAACTGCATCTGCCACTTTTCTGACCACGAATTAAGTTTGTCTAAATCTTCCTGAAGTTCTATGACATCTATGTTTGAATCAATTATCCTACCTATCTTCGTGTCGTCGGCGAATTTGCTCATATCACTAGTAATTCCCTCATCAAGGTCATTGATATATATTATAAATAACAATGGGCCTAAGACTGATCCCTGTGGAACACCACTTGTTACAAGTCCCCATTCGGATTTAACCCCATTTATGCACACTCTCTGCTTCCTATTGGTGAGCCATGACTCGATCCATGACAGCACTTTTCCCCAATGCCATGAGCTGCCACTTTCTTTAACAGTCTCTGGTGCGGTACTCTATCAAAAGCCTTACTAAAGTCTAAATAAACAATGTCGAATTCTTTATCGTGATCAACAGCCTCAAAAGCTTTACTGAAGAAGGTTAATAAATTAGATAGGCAGGAACGGCCCTCGTGAATCCATGCTGGGTATCATTAATCAAATTATGGTTATCTAGATGGCTTCTAATAATATCAGCTATAATTGACTCTAGTAATTTGCCTACAATTGAGGTCAGGCTTATTGGGCGGTAGTTTGACGGTAGTGACTTGTCCCCTGCTTTAAAAATAGGAATTACATTAGCCATCTTCCACATATCAGACACTACACCTGTTTGAAGAGATAAATTAAAAATGTTAGATATTGGTTCACAGAGTTCCATTTTGCATTCCTTAAGAACCCTTGCAAAAGCTCATCAGGACCCGGCGATTTATTTTGTTTCAGTCGGTCCAGCTGTTTCATAATCATTTCGCTAGTGACTGTGATATTACATAATTTATCTTCTTCTGGGCCTCTGTAAAATTAATTACTGGGATATTATTAATGTCTTCCTGTGTGAAAACCGAGAGAAAATAATTATTAAAAATAGAGCACATATCATTCTCCTTGTCAGTAAGATGCCCAAAGTTATTTTTAAGGGACCTATCTTATCCCTAACTTTTGTTCTATAAACCTGGAAAAACTTTTGGGTTAGTTTTTGAATCCCTAGCAACTTTAATTTCATAGTCCCGTTTAGCTTTTCTTATTCCCTTTTTACGTCCCTCTTAATGTCAGTATACTGATTTATAAGATGACCCTCACCTCTTTTATGCGCCTATAAATTCCTTTCTTCTGCCCTAAAAGATATTTGAGCCTATTATTCATCCATTTTGGGTCATTTCTACTTGATCTAATTTCTTTATACGGGATAAATGTTCTTTGGGCAGCCTGTATAGTGTTAAGAAAACTGTCATATTGATACCTCTCTTCTTCACCCCAGTCCACAGTTGATAAGTGTTCTCTAAGTCCATTATAATCTGCTAAGCGAAAATCTGGGACCATTACTGAATTATCCCTACTATCATACATCCATTCAATGCTAAAGGTAATTGACTTGTGGTCGCTTGAGCCGAGTTCCTCTGTAATTTCTAAATTATTAACAAGGGTTTCTTGCTTGCCAGAACCAAGTCAAGTAGGTTATTTCCCTTGTAGGTTCTGTTACAAACTGCTTCAAAAGCAATCCTGAACTACTTCTAAAAGTCGTTAGATTCTAAATTCCTGTCATGAAATTCCAATCAATCTGACTAAAGTTAAAGTCCCCTAGAATTACTACGTTATCGTGTCTTGTGGCCTTAACAATTTCCTCCCAAAGTAGTCTCCTTGTTCCCTATCTAAGTTTGGAGGTCGGTAAATCACGCCTAAAATCAATTTTTCACACCACTCTGAAAATTCTATCCAGACAGACTCTGTATGTGTTAATTCAGACTTTATCCCCTGTTTTTATGCAACAATTTAAATGATCACGGACATAGAGTGCCACCCCACCCCTTTCCCGATACTTCTGTCTACTTGGAACAATTTAAAACCCTGAATGTGACATTCGGCAGGCAAGTCCCGATTTTTCTATTAAACCATGTCTCAGTTATTGCAAAAACATCAATATTACCTGTACTTGCAACTAATCTCAACTCGTCCATCTTATTCCTAGCACTACGACTATTGGTGTAATATATATTTAGAGACCCTCCTTTCTCTTTACCCTTCCTGCTCATCTCTGTTTTTCCACTATACCTATTACTGTCCTTGTCATCTAGTGTCACTAGCTTTCCACTATCCACCTTATTCTGCCTATTACTAGTTCTCCTACAACTTATAATATTACTACACTGGGACTTCTGTTTTCCCCCAAAACCCATACCACTAACTATTTCTAGTTTAAAGCCCTAACAGCTCCCTCCACTGCAGTTGCCAGTGCCCCCACCCCAGACCTGGATAAGTGAACCCCATCCCTGGCATACATGTCATTTCTGCCATAGAAGAGGTCCCAGTTGTCAATGAATGTTACTGAATTTTCCTTACAGTATTTGTCCAGCCAGCAATTGACACCAATTGCCCTGGACAGCCATTCATTTCCAACTCCTCTCCTTGGCAAAATACCACATATGACAGGGTTCCCACCCTTCTTCCTAATTATGTCTATTGCTGACCTAAACCTGCTAGTCAGGTCCTCACTCCTACGTCTGCCAACATCGTTGCCTCCAGCACTGAGACAGATAATAGGATTGCTCCCATTACCTCTCATGATGTCGTCCAGACGGCTAACAATATCCTCCATCCCAGCCCCAGGAGAGCAAACCCTCTGTCTCCTACTCCTATCAATCAAACAGAAAGCCCTATCCATGAAACAGAAAGCTTTACATGTTTCTCTTTCGAAAACCAACTCTTTCAGCAAACTTTTGGACTACCCATGGGATCGCCACTTAGTGCCGTCCTTGCGAACCTATATATGGAACATTTGGAAGCCGAACGATTTTCCACTATTATTCCCTCTTCTGTCACCTGGCTTCGTTATGTTGACGACATTCTCATCATAACTCCCAGACGCTTCAACGTTCAAGCTCTCCAACACGAACTCAACCAGGTTGAGCCATCAATCCAGTTTACACTAGAAGAAGAAGTCGACAACACTCTTCCTTTCCTTGATGTTCTTCTCTGCAAAGCTGACCATGAACTTCGTTTTAAAGTCTATCGAAAACCTACCAATCAACACGATCTTCTCCACTTCTACTCTCACCACGACACCAAAATTAAACGTGGTGTAATTATAGGCTTTTCCTGCGCGCACTCAGAATCTGCAGCAGTGAGTTCCTTGAAGAAGAATGCTCCTCATTGAACAAGTTTTTCCAAACTTCACTATCCTCGTCACTTCATTAGAGACTGCAGACGACGGGCATTAAACATCTTCAACACACCCAGAGAAGACACTGCTGAGAAGAGATACATAGTCCTTCCCACCAACTCCATTTCCAAACAAGTTTCCAACATTTTTCTAAGACCTCATTCCGAGTATCCACCTCCACATCCACCACCATTAAGGACATTACCAGTAACAGACAGGAAAAGCTTCAATCCACGGCAGGGTATACACAATCCCTTGTAATGGCTGCAGCAAATTATACGTTGGCGAAACATCCAGAGACCTACAAACACGCATTTCAGAACACCAGTACGCAGGCAGATCTGACGACTCAAGAAATGCCTGTGTTCAACACCGAAATTTACACAACCATTTAATCAACTACAGAAACGCAAGACTCATCGCCAGAGAAGACAACACGCAATACCGAAGAATCCTAGAATCATCACTCATCTGTATATCCAACAACTTCAACCAGAACAACGGCTTCTACAACATAGCTGAACCTATTGCCAAGAAACTTCTTCAACGCTATCCCACCTAGAACTCAAGAATGGTACACTGCAGGTCCTTTAAGTCACACTATGTTTTCAACTATCACACTACTTTTAAGACTCACATGCAGCTTTCTCCACCTGACCCAGCATTCTCCACCTGACTGTACCCTATATATATCTCCATGTTGCTCATTTTCCAGGTAGATCTGTCTGTGACTCGATAAAGCCCACTGCGTGGGCGAAACGTTGTCAATAAAGGATCACATTATACTGCTTATGTGTTTATTTTTCCATTGTGTCGGTATTTTATACCATTTATTTCCAAGAGAGAACCCGCAATAATGGATTCAAGTTAGATAAGTTTAGATTTAGAAAGGATATAGGAAAGTATTGGTTTGGAAATAGGGTAGTTGATGAGTGGAACAGTCTGCCTAGTAGGGTTATTGAAGCTAGGACCTTGGGTAGTTTCAAATTTAGGTTGGATAAATTCATGAGTGAGAGGGGTTGGATTTGAGTTGGACTCGCGAATGAGTGGGTAGAATTGTCAAAGCTTATTTCTTGGGTAGCATTGAAAATTGGGTTGAGCAAATATTCTGTTAGTGGGACGGATTGTGAAGGACCTGCCTAGTATGGGCCAACAGGCCTGCTGCAGTGTTCCTCCTTTCTTATGTTCTTATGTTCTTAAATGGTATAAAATACCGACACAATGGAAAAATAAACACATAAGCAGTATAATGACATTATACTGCTTATGTGTTTATTTTTAGATAGATATAATGGGAAAGGGGGTGGAGTTGCATTGTATGTACGAGAAAATATAAATTGCTGCATAAAAACAGGCATAAAAATTGATGGATCATTAACAGAATCTGTTTGGGTAGAGTTTCTAGAGGGTCAAGAAAAGCTGATTCTGGGTGTGATATACCGACCTCCAGGCTTGGATCACGATAGCGGGAGACTTCTTTGGGACGAAATTGTTAGGGCTTCTAGGCACAATAACATAAGAACATAAGAAAGGAGGAACACTGCAGCAGGCCTGTTGTCCCATACTAGGCAGGTCCTTCACAATCCATCCCACTAACAGAATAATTGCCCAACCTAATTTTCAATTCTACCCAAGAAATAAGCTTTGAAGATTCTATTAACTCAAGTGCGAGTCCCACTCAAATCCAACCCCTCTCACTCATGAATTTATCCAACCTAAATTTGAAACTACCCAAGGTCCTAGCTTCAATGACCCTACTAGACAGACTGTTCCACTCATCAACTACCCTATTTCCAAACCAATATTTTCCCATATCCCTTCCAAATCCAAACTCATAGTAGGGGATTTTAACTTTAGTCAAATTGACTGGACTTCTTTGACTGGTAATCTGGAGTCCAGTGACTTTATGGAAGTAGTTCAGGACTGTTTTCTGAAGCAGTGTGTGACGGAGCCTACCAGAGGTAATAATTTGCTCGACCTAGTCTTGTCAAATAAAGAAACTCTTGTAAATAATCTGGAGATCACTGAAGAGCTTGGAGCTAGTGATCACAAATCCATTACTTTTAATATTACATGGGAGTACGAGAATAGGGATAATACGGTAAAAGTTCCTGATTTTCGTTCTGCCGATTATATTGGACTTAGGGAACACCTGTCTAATCTCGACTGGGGTAATCTAGCTAACGATTACGATGGGATCTGCGTTTATGATTTTTTTAATAATGTACAACGTGCACAGAGTATGTTTATTCCCCAGAGAGAATTTAGGTCAAATAATAACGATCCCAAATGGATTAACAGGAGGCTAAAACATCTATTAGGGGAGAAAAGAGGAATTTATAGGCGCATCAAAAGAGGAGATGTTAACCTTATTGACAAATATGTTCAGTTGAAAAGAGAAGTAAAAAAGGGGATTAGAAAGGCTAAACGTGACTATGAGATTAAGGTTGCTAATGAATCAAAGACTAATCCAAAAGGGTTTTTTCAAGTGTACAGGACGAAGGTGAGGGAAAAGGTAGGACCTCTGAAAATTGGGAATGGACAGCTGACGGATAACGAATTGGAAATGTGTTCTCTATTTAATGACTATTTTTTGTCAGTCTTTACACAATGGAAAAATAAACACATAAGCAGTAAAGTGATCTTTATTGACACGTTGCCCACGCAGTGGCTTTATCGAGTCACAGACAGATCTGTCTGTGACTCGATAAAGCCCACTGCGTGGGCGAAACGTTGTCAATAAAGGATCACATTATACTGCTTATGTGTTTATTTTTCCATTGTGTCGGTATTTTATACCATTTATTTCCAGTCTTTACACAAGAAGACGTAAATGAGATTCCAGAAATTAACAATTATTCAGTTCCTGAAGAATTCAAATTAACTAATATTACTGTCACGAGGGATATGGTTATCAAACAGATAGATAAACTGAAGCAAAATAAGTCCCCGGGACCCGACGAGTTGTTTTCCAGGGTACTTAAAGAATGCAAAACGGAACTTAGTCAGCCATTAACGAATGTGTTTAATACGTCCATCCTAACTGGTGTTGTGCCAGAGATGTGGAAGATAGCTAATGTAGTTCCTATATTCAAATCAGGGGATAAGTCCATTCCATCAAATTACCGTCCAATAAGCCTCACGTCTATAGTAGGCAAATTATTAGAATCAATTATAGCTGATATTATCAGAAGTCACCTTGAAGAACATAATTTGATTAATGAATCTCAGCATGGGTTTACGAGAGGTTGTTCCTGCCTGACAAATTTACTGACGTTTTTCAATAAAACATTTGAGGCAGTAGACAGTGATAAAGAATATGATATAGTTTACTTGGATTTCAGTAAGTTCGATGGAAATAAACACATAGAGTAATGATCCTTATTGAACTCCCACGCAGTGGCTTATCGAGTCACAGACAGATCTGTCTGTGACTCGATAAAGCACTGCGTGGGCGAAACGTTGTCAATAAAGGATCACATTATACTGCTTATGTGTTTATTTTTCCATTGTGTCGGTATTTTATACCATTTATTTCAAGGCCTTCGATAGAGTACCTCACAAGAGACTCTTAAGAAAGGTGGCAGCTCATGGTATAGGAGGTAAAGTTCTAGCATGGATAGAGGCATGGCTTACCAATAGAAAGCAGAGAGTTTCCATTAAAGGGGTCAAATCTGAATGGGATTTGTCACTAGTGGCGTTCCACAAGGATCAGTTTTGGGCCCATTGTTGTTCATAATTTACATAAATGACCTTGATGAAGGAATTGCAAGTGACATGAGTAAATTTGCTGATGATACAAAAATAGGCCGTATAATTCATTCTGAGGAGGATACCAGTGAACTCCAGGAGGATTTGGATAAATTAATGTCTTGGTCTGAAAAGTGGCAGATGAAGTTCAATGTGGACAAGTGTAAGGTGCTAGTCGTTGGTAATGAAAATATCCCTCGAATTTATAAACTAGGTGAAGTTGAGCTTGATCATACAGAATGTGAAAAGACTTGGGAATCATGGTAAGCAGATATCTAAAGCCAAGACAACAGTGCCTAAGTGTGCGCAATAAGGCTAACAGATTACTAGGATTTATTTCAAGAAGTATAAGCAACAGAAGTCCAAAAGTTATTTTACAGCTCTATACATCACTAGTGAGACCTCATTTGGATTATGCAGCTCAGTTTTGGTCTCCTTACTACAGGATGGATATAGATTCATTGGAGAACATACAAAGAAGAATGACTAAAATGATTTACAGTATAAGAAATCTCCCGTATGAAGATAGACTTAGAGCATTGAATCTCCACTCTCTGGAGAGACGTAGAATGAGGGGAGATATCATCGAGGTGTACAAGTGGATGATGGGCATAAACAAAGGAGATATTAATATAATACTGAGGATATCGAACCAAGTAAGAACGAGAAATAACGGATTTAAATTGGATAAATTTAGATTTAGAAAGGACATAGGCAAGTACTGGTTTTCGAACAGAGTTGTAGATGCGTGGAACAATCTTCCGATTAGGGTGATAGAGGCTAGGACCTTGGGTGGCTTTAAAAAGAGATTGGACAAATATATGAGTGGGAGGGGCTGGGTTTGATTAGTGTCGTGAGTACAGGAGTAAATTCTTAGGTAGTGGTGGTTTTGATAAGGACTTGCCTTGTATGGGCCAGTAGGCCTTCTGCAGTGTTCCTCCATTCTTATGTTCTTAAGGCAGGGTGGCCCGAAAAAGAAAAACTTTAACCATCATTCACTCCATCACTGTCTTACCAGAGGCGCTGCTTACACTACAGTAATAAAACTGTAACATTAACACCCCTCCTTCAGAGTGCCGGCACTGTACTTCCCTCCTTCAGAGTGCCGGCACTGTACTTCCCTCCAGAGTGCTGGCACTGTACTTCCCTCCTTCAGAGTGCAGACACTACTTCCCTCCTTCAGAGTGCTGGCACTGTACTTCCCTCCAGAGTGCGGACACTGTACTTCCCTCCAGAGTGCTGGCACTGTACTTCCCTCCTTCAGAGTGCTGGCACTGTACTTCCCTCCTTCAGAGTGCTGGCACTGTACTTCCCTCCTTCAGAGTGCTGGCACTGTACTTCCCTACTTCAGAGTGCTGGCACTGTACTTCCCTCCTTCAAAGTGCAGACACTGTACTTCCCTCCTTCAAAGTGCTGGCACTGTACTTCCCTCATTCAGAGTGCTGGCACTGTAGTTCCTTCAGAGTGCTGGCACTGTAGTTCCTTCAGAGTGCTGGCACTGTAGTTCCTTCAGAGTGCTGGCACTGTAGTTCCTTCGGAGTGCTGGCACTGTAGTTCCTTCGGAGTGCTGGCACTGTAGTTCCTTCGGAGTGCTGGCACTGTAGTTCCTTCGGAGTGCTGGCACTGTAGTTCCTTCGGAGTGCTGGCACTGTAGTTCCTTCGGAGTGCTGGCACTGTAGTTCCTTCGGAGTGCTGGCACTGTCGTTCCTTCGGAGTGCTGGCACTGTGTTCCTTCGGAGTGCTGGCACTGTGTTCCTTCGGAGTGCTGGCACTGTCGTTCCTTCGGAGTGCTGGCACTGTAGTTCCTTCGGAGTGCTGGCACTGTCGTTCCTTCGGAGTGCTGGCACTGTCGTTCCTTCGGAGTGCTGGCACTGTCGTTCCTTCGGAGTGCTGGCACTGTCGTTCCTTCGGAGTGCTGGCACTGTCGTTCCTTCGGAGTGCTGGCACTGTCGTTCCTTCGGAGTGCTGGCACTGTCGTTCCTTCGGAGTGCTGGCACTGTCGTTCCTTCGGGACTGTGTCCTCGGATGCTGGCACTGTTCCTTCGGAGTGCTGGCACTGTCGTTCCTTCGGAGTGCTGGCACTGTCGTTCCTTCGGAGTGCTGGCACTGTGTTCCTTCGAGTGCTGGCACTGTCAGTTCCTTCGGAGTGCTGGCACTGTGTTCCTTCGGAGTGCTGGCACTGTAGTTCCTTCGGAGTGCTGGCACTGTAGTTCCTTCGGAGTGCTGGCACTGTAGTTCCTTCGAGTGCTGGCACTGTAGTTCCTTCGGAGTGCTGGCACTGTGTTCCTTCGGAGTGCTGGCACTGTCGTTCCTTCCTGGAGTGCTGGCACTGTACGTTCCTTCGAGTGCTGGCACTGTCGTTCCTTCGGAGTGCTGGCACTGTGTTCCTTCGAGTGCTGGCACTGTCGTTCCTTCGGAGTGCTGGCACTGTCGTTCCTTCGGAGTGCTGGCACTGTCAGCTTCCTTCGGAGTGCTGGCACTGTCGTTCCTTCGGAGTGCTGGCACTGTAGTTCCTTCGGAGTGCTGGCACTGTAGTTCCTTCGGAGTGCTGGCACTGTAGTTCCTTCGGAGTGCTGGCACTGTAGTTCCTTCGGAGTGCTGGCACTGTAGTTCCTTCGGAGTGCTGGCACTGTGTTCCTTCGGAGTGCTGGCACTGTGTTCCTTCGGAGTGCTGGCACTGTACGTTCCTTCGAGGTGGTGCTGGCTACTGTGTTCCTTCGAGTGCTGGCACTGTCGTTCCTTCGAGTGCTGGCACTGTCGTTCCTTCGAGTGCTGGCACTGTGTTCCTTCGGAGTGCTGGCACTGTAGTTCCTTCGAGTGCTGGCACTGTCAGTTCCTTCGGAGTGCTGGCACTGTGTTCCTTCGGAGTGCTGGCACTGTGTTCCTTCGGAGTGCTGGCACTGTAGTTCCTTCGGAGTGCGTGGCTCTGTACGTTCCTTCGGAGTGCTGGCCTGTACGTTCCTTCGGAGTGCTGGCACTGTACGTTCCTTCGGAGTGCTGGCTCTGTACTTCCTTCGGAGTGCTGGCTCTGTACTTCCTTCGGAGTGCTGGCTCTGTACTTCCTTCGGAGTGCTGGCTCTGTACTTCCTTCGGAGTGCTGGCTCTGTACTTCCTTCAGTGCGCTGGCTCTGTACGTTCCTTCAGTGCGGGCCTGGCCGTTCTGTAGTTCCTTCAGTGCTGGCACTGTACGTTCCTTCAGTGCTGGCACTGTACGTTCCTTCAGTCGCTTGGCTCTGTACGTTCCTTCAGTGCTGGCTCTGTACTTCCTTCAGTGCTGGCCTGTACTTCCTTCAGTGCTGGCTCTGTACTTCCTTCGAGTGCGCTGGTCCTTGTACGTTCCTTCGAGTGCTGGCTCTGTAGCTTCCTTCAGGTGCTGGCTCTGTACTTCCTTCAGTGGCTGGCTCTGTACTTCCTTCAGTGCTGGCCTGTACTTCCTTCAGTCCCTGGCCTGTACTTCCTTCAGAGTGCTGGCTCTGTCTTCCTTCGAGTGCTGGCCTGTACTTCCTTCAGAGCGCTGGCCTGTACTCTTCCTCCTTCTCAGTGCTGGCTCTGTACTTCCTTCAGAGTGCTGGCCTGTACTTCCTTCGAGGCTGGCTCTGTACTTCCTTCAGAGCTGGCCTGTACTTCCTTCAGTGCTGGCTCTGTACTTCCTTCGAGGCTGGCTCTGTACGTTCCTTCAGTGCTGGCCTGTACTTCCTTCAGTGCTGGCTCTGTACTTCCTTCGAGTGCTGGCTCTGTACTTCCTTCGAGTGCTGGCCTGTACTTCCTTCGAGTGCTGGCCTGTGTTCCTTCAGGTGCTGGCACTGTACGTTCCTTCGAGTGCTGGCCTGTACGTTCCTTCGAGTGCTGGCACTGTACGTTCCTTCAGAGGCTGGCACTGTATTCCTTCAGTGCTGGCCTGTATTCTTCAGTGCTGGCCTGTATTCCTTCAGTGCTGGCTCTGTACTTCCTTCAGTGGCTGGCTCTGTACTTCCTTCAGTGCTGGCCTGTACTTCCTTCAGGGCTGGCTCTGTATTCCTTCGAGGCTGCCCTGTCTTCCTTCGAGTGCTGGCTCTGTACTTCCTTCAGAGGCTGGCTCTGTACTTCCTTCAGGGCTGGCTCTGTTTCTTCAGTCTGCCTCTTCCTCAGTGCGCTGGCTCTGTACTTCCTTCAGTGCGCTGGCTCTGTACTTCCTTCAGTGCGCTGGCTCTGTACTTCCTTCAGAGCGCTGGCTCTGTACTTCCTTCAGAGCGCTGGCTCTGTACTTCCTTCAGAGCGCTGGCTCTGTACTTCCTTCAGAGCGCTGGCTCTGTACTTCCTTCAGGCTGGCCTGTACTTCCTTCAGGCCTGGCCTGTACTTCCTTCGAGCGCTGGCCTGTGTTCCTTCAGAGCGCTGGCTCTGTACTTCCTTCAGAGCGCTGGCTCTGTACTTCCTTCAGGCGCTGGCTCTGTCTTCCTTCAGGCTGGCTCTGTACTTCCTTCAGTGCTGGCTCTGTTTCCTTCAGTCT
>WNWK01019939.1:0-36809 GCA_009830355.1 Cherax destructor | reverse complement strand
ATTGTAGGCAAATTACTAGGTAAATTAATAGCTGATATTAAAAGCCATCTAGATAACCATAATTTGAAATGTTTTCCCCAGCATGGATTCACGGGGGCCCGTTCCCCCTATCTAGTTTTTAACCTTCTTCAGTAAAGTTTTTGAGGCTGTTGATCACGATAAGAATTCTTTATTGTTTTTTAGATTTTTGTGGGCTTTTGATGATCCGCACCGGGAACTTTTAAAAAAGTGGCCTTGGCATTGGGGAAAAGTGCTGTCATGGATAGTCATGGCTCACCAATAGGGGGCGGGGAAAAATTGTGCATAAATGGGGTTAAATCCGAATGGGGATTTTAAACAAGTGGTGTTCCGGGGGGGATCAGTCTTAGGCCCATTGTTATTTATAATATATATCAATGACCTTGATGGGGGGAATTACTAGTGATATGAGCAAATTCCCGACGACACGAGGATAGGTAGGATAATTAAATTCAAACATAGATTTTGGGGCTTCAGGAAGATTTAGAAAAAAACTTAATTCGTGGTCAGAAAAGGGGAGATGCAGTTAAATGAGATAAATGCAAGGTTCTGGCGGGGAGTGTCCCTTAAAACCTTATAATTTAAAAATAACGTAGAACTTAGCCATACAGATTGCGAAAGGACTTGGGGGTGATGATAAGCAGCAACCTTAAACCAAGACAGCAATCCCCAAAGCTCGTAATAAGGCAAATAGATTACTGGGATTTATATAAAGAAGTATTAGCAACAGAAGCCCAGAGGTTATATTACAGCTTTATACATCATTAGAAAGGGCCCTCCCCTAAAATTGAAAACCATTTTGGTCTCCATATTACAGAATGGACATAAATTCGTTAGAAAACATTCAGCGTAGAATGACTAAATTTACATAGCATTAGAAATCTTCCTTACGGGAAAAAAGATTGGGAAAACCCTAAAATTACATTCCTTGTAAGACGTAGAATGAGGAGACATGATCCCAGGTATCAAAGTGGGAAAATGGGGTATTAACAAGGGGATATAAATAAGGTTTTTGAGGGTATCTCTCCAAAAAGGGAATAATGGATTCAAGTTAACTAAGAACATAAGAACAAAGAAAGGAGGAACACTGCAGCAAAGGGCCCGTTGGCCCATCCCCAAAAGGCAGGTCCTTCACAATCCGTCCCACTAACAGAATATTTGCTCAACCCAATCTTAATGCTACCCAAGAAATAAGCTGGATTTTACCACTCATGCGCGAGTCCCACTCAAATCCAACCCTCTCACTCATGAATTTGTCAACCTAAATTTGAAACTCCCAAGGTCCTAGCTTCAATAACCCTACTAGGCAGACTGTTCCACTCATCAACTACCCTATTTCCAAACCAATACTTTCCTATATCCTTTCTAAATCTAAACTTATCTAACTTGAATCCATTATTGCGGGTTCTCTTGGAGAGATACCCTCAAGACCTTATTTATATCCCCTTTGTTAATACCCTTTTTCCACTTGTATACCTCGATCATGTCTCCCTCATTCTACGTCTTACAAGTGAATGTAATTTTGGGGTTTTTCAATCTTTCTTCGTAAGGAAGATTTCTAATGCTATGTATTAATTTAGTCATTCTACGCTGAATGTTTTCAACGTTTATGTCCATTCTGTAATTGGGAAGAACTGAGCTGCGTAATCAGGTGAGCCTTACTAATGATGTATAAAGCGCAATATAACCTCTGGACTTCTGTTGCTAACACTTTGATATAAATCCCAGTAATCTATTTGCCTTATTACGTACGCTTAGGCATTGCTGTCTTGGTTTAAGGTTGCTGCTTACCATCACATAAGTTAGATAAGTTTAGATTTAGAAAGGATATAGGAAAGTATTGGTTTGGAAATAGGGTAGTTGATGAGTGGAACAGTCTGCCTAGTAGGGTTATTGAAGCTAGGACCTTGGGTAGTTTCAAATTTAGGTTGGATAAATTCATGAGTGAGAGGGGTTGGATTTGAGTGGGACTCGCGCATGAGTGGGTAGAATTGTCAAAGCTTATTTCTTGGGTAGCATTGAAAATTGGGTTGAGCAAATATTCTGTTAGTGGGACGGATTGTGAAGGACCTGCCTAGTATGGGCCAACAGGCCTGCTGCAGTGTTCCTCCTTTCTTATGTTCTTATGTTCTTATGTTGAGAAGGTTGTATCAAGCAAGTCCATGGTTGAGAGGAATATAATAGAATCATGTTTCATTAAAAGCAGTTTTGAAAATAATATGAATATTTCTTTTGGTTTATATAAATTAGATTCATTTATAATTAATAAAATTTGGGAAGAATTTAATGATAAATTATACTAATTTTAATTCTTGGGAAGAGTTTCAGGTCCTTTCTTATGTTCCTCTTCACAGAGTCGTGCGATGTTACGTTACTGTGAGGTGTAGTCTTTGTTAGTGTGATGTGACTGTGAGGTGTAGTCTTGCCCCTTATATAAGCCCTCTTGTCATGTTTCCTTTTATAGTTCCTTGATAATGTGAGTAGTCACAAAAGCGCTTGGAATTCCTCTATTTTTTCATAGTGGTTGTCTTGCATATATATATATATATATATATATATATATATATATATATATATATATATATATATATATATATATATATATATATATATATATATACAACCCACACTCACAGCCCCCACCCAACACTCCACTATTGAATCGCACAGTTCACTGACAGGTTCCCCACCTCACAGACCCCCAAAACAGTGTTAGAGAGGCAACTGAAGGTATGGTACACCAATGCTGATGGAATAACAAATAAGTAGGAGGAGTGGCACGAAAGAGTCAAGAGGCATCACCAGACATAATATCCACAGAAACCAAGCTCACAGGTATGATAACATATGCCACCTTTCCAACGGGATACCAGATCCTGAGGAAAGACAGAGGGAACAGAGGGGGTGGAGGAGTGGCACTGCTGATCAAAAACCGATGGGATTTTGACGAGCTGGAGAGAGGAGACAGAGGAGAAGCAGGAGATTACATAGTAGGAATGCTACAGTCTGGAGGTCCCAAGGTGGTAATTGCAGTGATGTATAACCCACCACAGAACAGCAGGAGGCCAAGGCAAGAGTATGATGAGAGTAATACAGCGATGGTTGACACACTGGCTGAAGTGGCCAGAAGGGCTCATGTAAGCAGGGCAAAGCTACTGATCATGGGTGACTTCAAAAACAAGGAAATAGTCTGGGAGAACTTAGAGCCACATGGGGGCCAAGATACGTGGAGGGCCAAGATGATGGAGGTGGTACTGGAAAACTTCATGTACCAACACGTAAGGGATACTATCAGGGAGAGAGGAGAGGATGAACCAGCGAGACTGGACCTAGTATTCACCTTGAGTAGTGTAGATATTGAGGACATCACACATGAACGACCCCTCGGGGACAGTGATCATATGGTTTTAAGCTTTGGTTACACAGTAGAGTTACAAGTGGAGCGGGAGGCAGATAGGGCCAGAAGAATGAAGCCAAACCTTCAAGAAAGGGGAATACGCGGGCATGAAGAACTTCCTAAACGGGGTTCAGTGGAACAGAGAACTGGAAGGGAAATCAGTAAACGAGATGATGGAATATGTGACAACAATATGCAATTAAGCTGAGGAGAGGTTTGTACCCAAGGGGAACAGAAACAACGAAAAAGCCAGGATGAGCCCGTGGTTCACCCAAAGGTGCAGGGAGGCCAAAACCAAGTGTGCTAGGGAATGGAAGAAGAATAGAAGGCAAAGGACCCAGGAAAATAAGGAGAGCAGTCGTAGAGCCAGAAACGAATATGCACAGGTAAGAAGGGAGGCCCAACGACAGTACGAGAATGACATATCAGGGAAAGCCAAATCTGACCCGAAACTGTTGTACAGCCACATCAGGAGAACAACAGTCAAGGACCATGTGATCAGGCTAAGGAAGGAAGGATGAAAGATCACAAGTAATGGCCGCGAAGTGTGTGAGGAACTCAACAGGAGATTCAAAGAAGTGTTCACTGAGGAGACAGAAGGGACTCCAGAAAGACAGAGAGGTGGGGTACACCACCAAGTGTTGGACACAATACATGCAACCGAGGAAGAAGTGAAGAGGCTGCTGAGTGAGCTAGATACCTCAAAGGCGATGGGGCCGGATCACATCTCTCCATGGGTCCTGAGAGAGGGAGCTGAGGCGCTTTGTGTACCCTTAACCACAATATTCAACACATCTATCGAAACAGGGAGACTACCTGAGGTATGGAAGACAGCAAATGTAGTCCCAATCTTTAAAAAAGGAGACAGACATGAAGCACTTACCTACAGACCAGTGTCACTGACATGTATAGTATGCAAAGTCATGGAGAAGATTATCAGAAGAGTGGTGGAACACCTATAAAGGAATGAGCTTATCAACGGCAGGCAACACGGTTTCAGGGACGGGAAATCCTGTGTCACAAATCTACTGGAGTTCTATGACAGGGTGACAGCAGTAATACAAGAGAGAGAGGGGTGGGTAGATTGCATTTTCTTGGACTGTAAGAAGGCGTTTGACACGGTTCCACACAAGAGATTAGTGCAGAAGCTGGAGGACCAGGCAGGGATAACAGGGAAGGCACTCCAATGGATCAGGGAATACCTGTCAGGAAAACAGCAGCGAGTCATGGTTCGTGGTGAGGTGTCAGAGAGGGCGTCTGTGATGAGTGGGGGTTCCACAGGGGTCAGTCCTAGGACCGGTGCTGTTTCTGGTATTTGTGAATGACATTACGGAAGGAAAACCTCCGAAGTGTCCCTGTTTGCAGATGACGTGAAGTTGATGAGAAGGATTCAATCGGACGTGGACCAGTTAGAACTACAAAGGGATCTGTTCAGGCTGCAGGACTGGTCCAGGAATTGGCTCCTGGAGTTCAACCCCACCAAGTGCAAAGTCATGAAGATCGGGGAGGGGCAAAAAGACCGTAGACGGAGTACAGTCTAGGGGGCCAGAGACTGCAAACCTCACCTAAGGAAAAAGATCTTGGGGTGAGTATAACACCAGGCACATCTGAGTCGCACATCAACCAAATAACTGCTGCAGCATACGGGCGCCTAGCAAACGTAAGAACAGCATTTCGACATCTTAATAAGGAATCGTTCAGAACCCTGTACACTGTGTACGTTAGGCCCATACTGGAGTACGCAGTACCAGTTTGGAACCCACACCTAGCCAAGCACATAAATAAACTAGAGAAAGTGCAAAGGTTTACAACACGACTAGTCCCGGAGCTAAGGGGTATGTACTACGAGGAGAGGTTAAGGGAAATCGACCTGACGACATTGGAGGACAGGAGAAGAAAGGGGGACATGATAACGACATAAAAAATACTGAGAGGAATTGACAAGGTGGACAGAGACAGAAAGTTCCAGAGATGGGAAACAGCAACAAGGGGGCACCGCTGGAAGTTGAAGACTCAGATGAATCACTGGGACGTTAGGAAGTATTTCTTCAGTCACAGAGTGGTCAGGAAGTTGAATAGTTTGGGAAGCGATGTAGTGGAGGCAGGATCCATTCATAGCTTTAAGAAGAGGTATGATAAGGCTCATGGCAAGGGAGAGAGACCCAGTAGCGGCCAGTGAAGAGGCAGGGCCAGGAGCTATGAATCGACCCCTGCAACCACAACTAGGTGAGTACAACTAAGTGAGTACACAACCTACGACTGCTGCACCTCTCCTGCCTACGGTATATAAGCTTCTCCTTCGCACATATACTAAATTCTGTTCAAGATTGATGGACTGACAACATCGACTCAAGGACGAGGGACTGATTACCTTAAACTTCTTCTGATCTTCATGATTCTCCTTTGTATGGACTGATGAAGCCACTGTGTGGCGAAACGTTTCCTCAATAAAGACATCCAAGTGTTGCATATATGTCTAATTTATCAACTTGTCGGTTCTCTGAACCATTCATTTACAAGATTGTTGGACTGAGACTGAAGACACTCCTCTCAATGCTACTCTTTGTTTGTGCCCGCTTTCCTGCTCTCTTTAAGTCTGGCAGTCATGTTGTTTACTATGACTATGAAGTTGAACACATCTCCAGGACTCACAACAGGCTGCTTTCAGTTGATGGACTGTTACATCTGTCTCTACTTCTGCTTCTCCATATGTCGACATATGGGAGTCAACTTGTCTGCGGGTGGGTATATGAAAGACAAAGTGAACCAAAGAACTGATGAGGAGAAAAGGCGGGTGGTGCATCGAGGCATCTTCGGAGACAAAGAACATTATCCATGGAGGAAAAGAGGGGACTGTATGAGAGCAGTGTTACCGACTCTCTCACATGGGTGTGAAGCATTATGAATGCTGCATCAAGGAAGAGGCTGGAGGCAGTGATGTCTTGTCTAAGGGCAACTTGTGGTGTAAACATTGTTCAGAGAATTCGCAGCTTGGAGATTAGGAGTTACTAAAAGTATTATCTAGAGGGCTGAAGAGGGGCCGTTGAGATGGTTTGGACAATTAGAGATGTAGCAAAATACTTGGAGGGTGTACAAATTTGTAATGGAAAGTTTGGAGGGAAGGGGTGAAGGAGGTTTTCTTTGCATGTTAGATAAGAGAGGAAGCAAATGGCTTTTGGGACTTTTAACAAGCTGTTAGTGTGATCAAGGTAGCATTTTGTGAAGTGATTCAGGAAAACCAGTTAGCCGGATTTTAGTCCTAGAAGTGGGAAGAACAGTTCCTGCACACTGAAGGTGGAGTGGGGATATGTGTAGTATGGAGGGGCATCTGAACTGTAGTATCGGCGGGCCTATGGCAAGTTAATAATGGTGAGTGTTTCTTTTTCGGGTTGCTATACCTCGGTGGAAGACGGCCAGGGTTAATAAATAAACAGATATAAAGACACACATGCGGTACCAAGACTAGGAAGGAACATTTCGCCGACCAGGTGCTTTATCAATCTAATACAGTAGAAAACAAATATATGTAATAGCTAAATACTCATTATGAAAATTAGACACATGTGCAACAACTGGGTATCTTTATTGTAGACGTCTCGCCATCCAGTGGCTTCATCAATACAGATTCTAGGACAAAATTTGAAGACAGAAGAACTATATACAAAAGATGAGGTAATCAGTGCCTCAGCCTTGGTGTTGGTGTGAACAGAACCTTAGGTGTAGAGATTCTAAAGAACAGACTGTTGTTGTAGGTTCGCCGGTCTTGTCCCGGCCCGGGTATGTACAAGGTATACACGCCTAGCTGACATCAATGACATATAAGTATATAGAAAGCCCCTTGTTATGCAGAGCATTTCAGGTAAATTAGGTCATTTTTTCACAGGATGCGACCCGCACCAGTCGATTAACACACAGATACATGGACAGCAGGTACTTTAAGGAAGAGCATCCTAATAGTTTCACCCGTACCGGGATCGACCACCGGACCTCGGAGTGCGCTAGCAATCGAGCTACGGACACATTGACTCCACTCCAAGGATAGCGAGAATAGAGCCTTTAACACCACAAGACGGGCAGCAAGCCGCAACTACACTATGACTGTACCCTTCTCCAGAACATCACTTCGTCATTTATTCATAGGATGACTCGCGTCTTGAACATGTTCCTACAGCATAATGACATCAACGAAATAAAGTCAGTTGACCAAATGAAATCGCTGGTCCACAGATGGCTCCAACTTCATCCTGTTCCCTACTTCTATGTCTTGTAACAATAAAAAGGCTATAACATAAGCTAATGTAGGTAACAGCTCTTAGCTTGTAAAAAAGTTAGGAATCCTAAACCTAACCTTGTAAAACACTGTGTGAAGATAGAGGGAGAGAGAGAGAGAGAGAGAGAGAGAGAGAGAGAGAGAGAGAGGGGGAGGTAGGTAGTGAGTTAGAAAGACAGAAAGGGAGGTAGGGAGGGTAAGCAATGCTTGCATTATTTAGCATGAAGTCCAAGTATAGTCATGCTGGCTCATCCCTTCATCACATTCTTTTAGAATGTTTTGACTCGTGAAGTTTACCGTCGCGGGATCTATTGACCTGCGTCTTCCGTGTGTCTACCCTCAGGCCTGGTGGTCACAGTGACCTGCTTCTTCCGTGTGTCTACCCTCAGGTCTGGTGGTCACATTGACCTGCGTCTTCAGTGTGTCTACCCTCAGACCTGGTGGTCACATTGACCTGCGTCTTCCGTGTGTCTACCTCAGGTCTGGTGGTCACATTGACCTGCGTCTTCCGTGTGTCTACCCTCAGGCCTGGTGGTCACATTGACCTGCGTCTTCCGTGTGTCTACCCTCAGGCCTGGTGGTCACATTGACCTGCGTCTTCCGTGTGTCTACCCTCAGGCCTGGTGGTCACATTGACCTGCGTCTTCCGTGTGTCTACCCTCAGGCCTGGTGGTCACAGTGACCTGCGTCTTCCGTGTGTCTACCCTCAGGCCTGGTGGTCACAGTGACCTGCGTCTTCCGTGTGTGTGTCCCCAGTACCTGGCGCTTCCCAGTTTTTCTGATCGTAATTCCGTGTAACCAAAATCACCCACGAGTAATACATACTTCCTGTGATACAGTGAGACCCCTCTATGTATCATCATTATTATTATAATCATAGTTAAGCGTTAAACCCACAAGGGTCATCTGTAGATACTACTGATCTTAATGTGTAAACATTAAATTATTTGTTGTCCACATCTGGCGCCACAAAACTTCTCTTGTTTCTAATTTGTTGAGTTGATTCTTCACTGTTTCCGCTATTTTAATGATTTTTTTATCTTCTGAGGTAATAATAATAATAATAATAATAATAATAATAATAATAATAATAATAATAATAATAATAATAATAATAATAATAATAATCTGTTCTTATTAATATTATTAGTTTCAGTTCTAATATTTTTATTAGTTTATTATTATTATATTTAAAAGAAAGTGCTAAACTATCAAGCAAATTAGCTTTGTGTTCGTAATTATTTATTTTTATTAGTTATGCCTATGTTTCCTTCTTCCATTTTTTAAGTTCATTAATTTTAGTTGGTATTCCATAGTCGTTCATATACTAGTCGTTAATATCTCATTCTTTCACTATGTTGAGAGTAATTGAGACTGGTTTATGAGTGTGGGTAATGTTGTTGTCGGCAGTAGTAAAGTGCAGGTGTGTGGCACTCTGGTGTATTATGTGGAGGTAATTATAGGTCTCACTTGCACTTGTTGTTGTTCTTGTTGATTCGCCGGGACTCTCCCGGCCCGGGCCTTGTCCAAGTGGTGGCCCAGCCTTGGTTCCCGAATCTCCGCGGGTTCGAACCACACCCGTGGTAGTTGGTTTGTTTGCAATCGTGTCATTACGATTTCGTGAGTCATGTTGACGGTTTTGAAGAGGACTTGAGCTAGAGTTCGTCACGGCCATGCTAGCTGGAGATTCGTCTGTAAAAACTTGCATTTGTGGACACAGTGGTGCCTATGCTAACCTTCCTATGGTGTAGAAATATACCTAGTTGGATGAATCTTATTGAAGCTAGCTGGCCCAGTGGCTTACGCGACGGTCTGGAGTTCTGAGACTCTCTGACCGCAGGTTCGAACCCCACCCGTTGTATGTGGTTTGTTTACAATCGTGTCATTACGATTTCGTGAGTCATCTCAGACTAACGTCTGCCATGGGAGGAGGTACTTGGGACCTCCTCATCTGTGGGACCAACGTTCCCCAGGCCTAGCCACATTCCCCGCCCTCACGGGGCTCGTAGGGAGAAGCTAGGCCCATCTTTGGTCTGCCATCTTCCCCGCCCCAGAGGAGCTAATGGGAATAGCAGTCTTGTGAGCCGCAGGTGGAAGCAAGCTCTAGCTCAGGCACCTACCCTGCCCTAGAAGGGGTAGGAATGGTGTCGATGTTGTGTTGCACTTGTAGCTTCATCTTGCCTCTCTTTATTTTGTTTACTCATTCCTGTCTGTCCTTTGCCATCTCATACAATTAAATTTGATTAATTAGGTAGAATTTTCTATATTTGAATACTTTTTTTTAAATTTTTTTTTCTGGTTCATTAACTTACTCATTATAATATTTCTTGACACCGTCTCTAAGTCAGCGTTGCTATTCTTTATGTTAGAGATGTGACTGATGTGCATGTCAGCGAGGCTGGTCTGTATGACTGCGATAATACTCACTATGTTATCAATGCTGGTCAATATGATAGTAATGTATGAAGGTGATTCTGGCCCAGTGGCTAACGCGACGGTCTGGAATTTTGACTCTCTGATCGCGGGTTCTAACCCCACCTGTGGAAAATATTGGTATTTTCCGAAAGTTGTAATTGATAAACTTTCCAATATGAACAGATATCCTTAATGTACCGTTGGTACAAGGGGGTATTAATAGGGAACCATCGTACCAGCGGGTAGAGGCTGGGCAGGGAGGCGGCAGAGAGGGAGTAGTGAGTGGACAGCCAGCCTACCCACCAGATTCCAGGTGATGATGGCGAGCCGAATTTGGAGATTCCGGCCGCCAAACCGGATTTAATTACCTCCTTCCGTAATGTGGAGGAGTATCCCGTGACGCGGTGAATATAAAGTGGGACAATCGGTCCAGGAGGTCCAGTAATAGGACAATAATTGTGAAATAAGGCGTGCCGCCGGCGAGTGATGCTGTCATAGGCCTATTTGAACTCAGTGAAACGACCATACGGCAGAATAAAGTCGTAACCCCTGATGTTGGGGGGCTTTCGTCTTAGAAGAGACTGAAATATAGTCGATGAATATTGTGAAATGGTGAATATAGTGAAACCGAGTTGTAAATAATCAGGGGGTGATTGTACCGAGCGGGGCTAGCGTGGGTACGCCATACCCCGACCGCCATGTTGGATGCGGAGGAGATGAACTAACATATCGCAAGTTATCTACTCGAAATCCAAGTATCGAGACGGTGAATGTGTATAAACTAGTGGGGCATTAAGCCAGGATATACGTAGTATGTAAAGTTATACGTATAAACAGTAAAAAAGGTCGGCATAATGAGAGGATCTGAATCGCTACCCCGACCAACCACATGTTAACTAACGCCCGGTCTCGTGGGCGTATAAGAGTTCACGGAAATTAACCTTCCTTGACTCGACGGGACAACTCTTACCATCGCGATCGAATCAGATCGCAGGAGGACGTCAACAACGAAACGACTCCCTCATCTAAAGCTAAGTACTCTTCTGTCGTCTTTGTTATTGGCCAATAATATTGTTACGCACAGTAGATGTACTTTAGCTAGGTCAACGATCTACAATGCACCGCTATGATGCTGTTAATTAGGTGAGTGATGGTCATGTTAACTTAATTGTGTATTCTCTACCTCTCCTCCTACTTGATCAGTTGTTTAATAACCTATACAGTCCACTTAAATTTAATCCTACCATAATTATTCATATTATCTACTCAGATTTATTTATACTGGTCCAGAGTGCAGTGGGTTAACGTGAGAATACTGAAGGTACCCCATGGGTGCTGCCAGGAGCGGGTAAAGTTCTCACATACCTTAAAGGGAATGACTGCAGTAAAATTATACGAGTCGGTCATCTCCCTGGGGGTTTGTTTATTGCAAGTGGCGGTGTCCCAGATAGACTTATCTCCCACAATTCCCCACACCACCCCTGGTATGGTTTGTCTGGTCTGTAGTTTTGTAAGTTTTGTCTGTTTTATTTATTTTGAATATTGGTATAACATTAGCAGTTTTCTAGCTTCCTGGCAGGTCTCCTGTCTCCAGTGATTTTTTTTTTCAGGTTCTTGTTAGTAATCTGCATAATATCTCAGCTAGCTCTTTCATCATTAACAGGGGAGATTTTTAATTTTAAATTGGCTTGTTGCTTTTAATACGGCCATTTCACTCACGATTTTCATACAGGACAGTCACTCAGACGTTTTTTGCAAGACCTTTCCTCCCTTATTTGTTGTAACCTTGATTCATATGACCTTGTCATATGTCATCAAGATTACAACAAGGTTGTGTTTACAGGGATTTGTTCATAGGTCGTGGCCCTAGTCTTAACTTCCTTCTTCCAGTTTTACTGATTGCTGCTCTTTCCATTAAGATCATTCCAGATCTCAGACTTGAGCCTAGTAGTTGCCTCCACCACCTCTTTGCTAATCTCGTTCCATTTAGCACTCTGATTAAAATCAAACGTACTTTATAACGCCTCTGTAGTTGGTGTATTTCCTCTCTCCCTCCTATATCATATTACAGAGTCAGTCAATATCAAATCTATTTTATTTTTTAAGTGTTTTGTATATCATAACCTTGTCTCTCCTATCCTCATGTATTTTCGTGCTTTCAATTTGACTTCCTAATTATTTCTTTGTAGATCGTTCCCCTCAGTAATTATAACCAATCCCTTCGCAAACCTTTGGGTCTTCTCTTGTTTATTAATATACCAGATCTGATTTGGGATCCCTGGTGTCTCTGTGTGCTTAATTAAGAGGCCGATATAAACTGTGTGTACCCAATTAACACATCTTTATTAAGATCCTAAAAGCTTTTCTTTGGTTAGGTATTCTGCGAATGTCGCTGAAGTTATACTGTTGAAATGGTCGTACCTACACCACCCTAAGGTGCGTGCGCATGTGTCGCAAGTTACATTAACATCGAAAATATAGGTTCTGTAGTTTCTCACTGCGATTTCAGAAGGCCATTATTTAATCAGGAACGTTATTCAGCAGCGTAATCAGCGGTGTCGCAACTTTAATAATTCTGATCACAAATGGCCAGATATCGCAGCGGAAGCTGATGCTGGCTCCGCCTTAACTGTGCAACTTCTAGTCCCGATATTGCACTCGTTATCAACTTACGATATTTGTGTTGCGCGTTCATTACCACCCTGAGACTCGTGTCTTCAGAGCCCATGCATATTTATCAGTCTCCTTCACTGAGCTCACCATCGTGCTCCAGCGACTTCATCTCCAAGAAACTACAAGTTAGTGTTTGTGTTAACTTAAAGTACTGATCGTCAAAGCTAAACAACAGGTGGATATAATAAAGACCGTAGGTCCGAGGGCCCTTGTTCCTTTTTTTTTAAGCCATCGTGTAAGAGAAATATATTTTGTTTTGCTTGTTTCAGTGATTAAAGGGTCAAACTGGAAGCTTTTATATTCTTGTTTAACCCCTTAGTTGCTCTTTTAAAGCTAGAGAAAAGGTGTGGATAACAAAACCAGTGGACCCGGAGGCTTCACACATTCTTTATGCCAGACTTTAAGAGGAGTTATTTAGGTTCAGCTCCGTGATTAAAGGGTCAAACTTGTAGCTGTTATATTCGGGTATGACCCCCTCAACGTGCAGGAAATGTGTGAGATTGCCTTAATGGAATGGCTCCTGTGAGAGGCTGTTAGAATGAGTGCTGTGGGGTGAGAGAGAGAGAGAGAGAGAGAGAGAGAGAGAGAGAGAGAGAGAGAGAGCATGGAATTATCAAAGGACCTGGATGTCCACATCGAGGCTATTTGCTGAGCATAGCTAGCTACTTTAGTCTAGATTGAGAACTGTTGAGTATCATCTTGGTGTTTGAGTCAATGATAGAAAAGTAAAAGGCTCTTTTCCCATCCTTCACATCATCCGGCCACTGCCCTCGGAAATCAATTTAAAATTAAAGGAAAAAAAAATATGCGGGAAAAAACATTTTGATATGGTCAAATTAAATAGAAAAGTTTAGGTTTTAGAAAGGATGTAGAAAAAGCTACTTGGTTCTGGAAACTAGAGGTTTTTTAATCGATGGTAGAGAATTTTTTTCTGACTACTCAAAGTGTTCCAATTCCAGATTTTTTAGTGATAACCTTCTGAAGGTAGGACTTAGCAGAACATATAGGTTGAGAATAAATTAACCAAGAGTGACGTGAGAGTAAGTGTTTTGATGACTTTGCTTGTATTTTGAAAAATCTTGTCGTAACGCTTGTCGTCCGCAGACTTGGACCAAAAAAAATTGCTATGGATACCTAATGATGTTAAGATAAAACTGGAAATCTGATTATCTTTTGTAACTGTAAAGATAAACAGATTTTGGGGAGTGGAAGGTGGAGAAGAGTCTACGTTTATATCATTATGATTACTGAAGAGGTGACACAGCCACTGTTGAATACCAGAGTGACAATGGAATGCGAGGAGTCAATCTATGAACAACATGAAAGTCAAACACTACAACAAAATAAGATGTAGTAAGAGAAGCAATGTGACAGAACGCAGCAAGAGTTGCATATTACTCTGATGTGGAAATACAAGTCCAATTAAGCAACCTTCCTTGATGATAGCTACATATCCATCAAAGGATTTATAGCCATCAATGAAGACAGTAGTAACTGAAAACTGGAAGGAAGAGAGTGTGCAAGTTCATATCAGTGATTTCAGACTAGAAACGGAAGGGATGAGAGACATACTGGAATCATCAGTACCCTGCAAGGTGGAAAATGAAAGAAATGAACATGGTGAACAGTAACGGGAGGTGGATTGAGAAAAGTAACTAGAGTCTGAAGGCGAAGATTAAAATAGCGTTATAAAGAAGATGACAATTGAAAGAGTCCGCTTTTCTAAAGTTTGTTATTAGATATCCTCGAAGGGATACCTTTAAGAGGTTACCTGAATTATTTTTCTTTTTGTTTTCCTTCCACCTACTTTTCGATTTTATTTTCCTCGTAACTCGAAGAAGCTTCATCCAGTCGGCGTCATATTTTCAACACTTGCAACAACGAAACAACATCTAGAACAACTGTCGTGTTCACGCGCCCTGTGACAACACTTGCTGAACACACTGTCGTGTTCACGCGCCTCTGACAACACTTGCTGAACACACTCCCGGTATCCTGGAATGCCTCAGATATCTTCCAATATTCTCAGTGGCTGAGCTTCAAACTTACACAAAAGGTGACAAAAAATATGACGTCGGCGGAGAGTAAAATTCAGACGTGTAGTTGCAGATTTGTCGGTTTTGTGTGTAATTGTGCGAAATGTTTATTCCCGTTTAAATAACATTCAGATTTCCTCTTCTGACCGACTTCAGTATTTATTGGCTGACGATCTTAGGTCCAAAATAACGGTTAAGTTCCATTTGCGTGCATTAAATTTTTTGATATAGTGAAATAGTAAAAAATAGTGAGCATCTAAATAATAGATAAGTTTTGCCTGCTGCTCAGCTTTCTGCAGGCAGACGTAATTTTAAGGTTGTCGGTGGCCAAGCCTTGAAAAATGTTCGTCTCCAGTCTTAATATGAAGCTAAGACTTGAGAATAATAGAACCTTTTAGATGATTGAGACACATAGTATAATCCTAAACCACAGTGTACTATACTAATATATAGTACTATTCTATTGTAGTAATATTCTATAGAAATATTTTTTGTATAGTACTACGATAGTATAGTATTTTACTATATTAAAGCATATACTATAATAAAGTATATCATTACTATAATACAGTACTGTATAATGCTATACTACACTATTGCATATGTCTTAATAATCTAAAGGTTTATATTCTCATGCCTTAGCTTCTTATTGATCGAGACTAAGATAAATACTTTTCAAGGCTTGAGTCCCGACCTCAACATTAACTACTTCTTGAAATCCGAGAGACTCAACATCTCATATTTAACTTCCTACTGCCTTTAATGCTTCAAAAACTTAAGTCGCCTGTGTATGCGCATGAAGGAGCTGAGGAACAGACAAAACGTATCAACTACTTAGATGTGCAACTGTGGCCAAACAGTTCTGTTTTTCCTCCGTTTCGAACTTTTAACCGAATTGTTTCGTTATTCCGGCCTGATAAACTGCTAATATCTTGGCTTCCACCTTGACTGTAGAACCTTATGGAACTTACACACAGACCTCAAAAGTGATGTATCTTAAAACTAAATTTACTAAAAAAAAAATCCTTCTCAATAGGCCCTTTGAACGATCTAAAAGTTATTATGGGAATCAGCTGTATTCTTTAAGAAAAAGAGGATAAATAAGAACAGTAGAAATTATATAGGGCGTATTGACAGCAGTTTATTGGACTTTGTATTGGTGGATAAAAAGCTGATGAATAGACTTCAGGATGTACATGTTTTTAGAGGAGCAACAGATATATCAGATCATTGTTAGTTGTAGCTACAGTGAGAGTTACAGGTGGATGAGGGCTCAATGAGAATGGCATACGTAGGACAGAAGTGAAAGTTTATAAACGGAAGGAGGAGGAGGTTAAGGTTAAATATAATCAATTGTTACTAGAATGATGGGTTAGTGAAAGTATAGGTAAGGAGGATGTTGAAGACGTTAAAGTCCACAGCAGAAGTTTGTGGATACAGGAGGGTGGGTGCATGAGGAAAAAGGAGCGATTGTGGAATGATGATGTTTTAACCAAACACTGTAGATATAAGGAGGGTAGAGTATAAGGAGAGATAAAGATAGGTTAGAGACTGGCGTGGGAGTATAAAAGGAGAGCAAATGAGAGAGTGGGGTCATTTTGTCAATAAATGTTGCTAAGAATAAAGAAAGGTTTCGTGTGGGATTATTAAGTTGAGAATGCTTAGGGAACGAATGGATCTGATAGTTAAAAACGAAAAAGGAGTCTTATTAGATGGGGAGTTGGAGGCATTAGGAACGTGGAACTGTTAAATGATGGTGAGGAGCAGAAAAACCCAGCGATTTCATGCATTAGCCAGGGAGGTATAACATCTTGCAGGAGAGAGGAAGAGTCAGATATCAGTGTGAGGAAGGCGGGACTACGTGAGGCAGTGGGCAAAATGAAAGAGGGTAAAGCAGCTGGGATTGATGGGATCAAACAGAAATGTAAAAGCAGTAGGGTAAATAACTTTGGAAGTTTGGTGTTTTTGTTGAATAAAAGGAAAGGTACCTAGGTGTTGCCAGAGAGCATGTATTGCTCTTTTCGCATAATAGAAAAGGGGATAAAAGAGAGTAAGCATTATAGGGGAGTAAGCGTCTTCAATATGAAAAATTAGACACGTGCAACATCTGGATATCTTTATTTGTAGACGTTTTGCCATCAAGTGGCTTTATTAATATAAATTCAAGGACATAATGGGAAGACAGTAGAACTATATACAAAAGACGAGGTAATCAGTCCCTCAGCCTTGGAGTTGGTGAAGAGCACGTAGTCATGAAGAATGTGAAGCACAGACATGTTGATTGCCAATTATATACTGACATGTTAAACTTGCCAGACTCAGGAGTATCATGGAATCACAACCTTCTTGCCTACTCCTGGTCCAACCCTTGGGCATGAAATACTTCCACTGGGAAATCCCGCCTACTGGTGAAAATGCCATCGTCTGCTGACGTCCCTCACCTGACGCCAGTATATAAGCGCCCTGCTTCAAGACTACCGTGCTCTTCACCAACTCTAAAACTGAGGGACAGATTACCTCGTCTTTTGTATATAGTCCTACAGTCATTCCATTATACCCTTTAATTTGCATAGAGTAAAGCCATTGGATTGCGAAACATTTACAGTATAGTTACCTGGATGTTTAACATATTTATAATTATTTATCTTTTTGGTATTGTATACCATTTATGTTTAACCTGTTGAATGTACCAGATAAAGTGAGTGGTAGGGTTACTATTGAAATAATTAAAAATAAGACAAGAGAGAAGGATTCGAAGATCAACAAGGTTTTTCTTGCATTTATGGATTTAGGAAAGGCATATCATAGGGTGGATGGCAAAGCAATGTGGTAAATATTGCAAGTGAATGGAATATGTGGTAAGTTCCTTAAAAGAGTTAAGAGTTTTTATGAGGATAGTGAGACTCAGGTTAATGTATGTAGCAGACAGATTATTTTCCAGTAAAAGTAGGCCTAGACAGGGATCCGTGACGTCACCATGGTTGCTTAACATTTTTATAGATGAGGTTGTAAAAGAATTGAATACAGGGGTGATGGGGAGAGGTGTGGCATTAAAAGATAATGAATTTAATACAAAGTAAGATTTTTCACATTTACTTTTTACAGAAGGGAAGCTGATTTTGGGAGATTCACAAGATAAGTTTCAAAAGTTTTTAAACAAATTTGGGAGGGATATGTAAAAGAAGAAATTAAAATTTAACATATTAAAGAGCAAAATAATGAAAGTAACAGAAAAATTAGGTAATGCAAGATTGGGAATCAGATTGGAGGGAGGGAGTATGGAGGAAGTGAATGTGTTCAGATATCTGGAAGTGGACTTGTCACCAGAAGGGTCCATGAAAGACAAGATAAACTATAAGAATGACGAGGAGAAGAAGGTTGGGGCAACGAACGTTATGTATAGTGGTACCAACACTTACATTGGTGTGAGACATGGGTTGTAAACGTTGGAATAAGTATAATGCTGGAGCAGTGGAGATGTCGTGCCTGAGGGCAACGTGCGTGTGAATATCATGCAGAGATTAAGAGCTTTAGGTGTTACTAAAAATATTATCCAGTGGGCTAAGGATGAGTTACTGAGATGGTTTGAACATTTAGAGAGGATGGAGATAAATAGGATAACTTGGAGAATGCATAAATCAGTAGTGGAGGGAAGGAGAGGTAGAAAGTATGGAGGAGAAGGTAAAGGAGGTTTTGTAAACAATGGCATTGGACATCCAACAGGTGTGTGAGTGTGCTAAATAGGAGTAGAGGCAAGTGGTTTTTATGACTTCGTGTGTTGTTGGAATGTGAGCAAGGTACATGCATAGTTTCATTATAATCTGTTTGCCTAGGTCGTAGGATGAAGTGTACAGTGCCTGCACTCTGAAGAAGTGGGGATAATGTAGTTTGAAGGGATATCCCAGCTGCAATGCCGGCGCGCCTGTGATTTGACTGTGATGGTGTGAGTGATGGTTAAAGTAATTTTTTTTCGACCTACCCTTCCTTGGTAGGAGACGGCCAATGTGTCATTTACCAAACTGCAGGCCAGGATTCGACCTCACGACACATTGTCCCGCCTCAAGAGACCACACAATGTACATGTCACCCTACCATCTGAGCCATATCGATCCTACAAACATGAACCTAGTGAATTAGGCTTGTTTCATGTTGCGAGGAAACTAGTGGCAGGTGAATGGTCAATAATTAATTTCAGCCCCCCCTGTTTGAATACCCGCATCCACAAGCAGTCTATATAGTGTTGTTGGAGTGTGAGCAGGTAATATTTATGAAGGGATTCAGGGACACCGGCAGGCTGGACTTGAGTCCTGGAGATGGGAAGTACAGTGCCGGCACTCTGAAGGAGGGGTGTTAATGCTGCAGTTTTATAACTGTTGTGTAAGTGAGCCTTTGGCAAGACAGTGATGGAGTGAATGATGGTGAAAGTTTTTCTTTCTCGGGCCACCATACCTTGGTGTGAAACGACCGATATATATATATATATATATATATATATATATATATATATATATAACAATAACAATCTTTAGCTGGAATTTAGTGTTTTTCAGTCACTGGCAGCACTAGTTAAAAATAAATGGCGACAGCGTCAGCACTTGTCCGACACTTGTAGTACTAACAAGGTAAGAGACGTGTGGCGCTGAATCCTCAGGTCTGTTTAAGTTTCCACATCCACACTGTTTGTGTTTGTTTTTTTGCACTATATATTGTTTATTCAGTAGATTTTTGGTGATTTTCTGGTCAAGTATTCTTACCTTCCGTTTTTATATTCAAATCTGAGAAACATCAGCTTTGTTCATAAACATTTATATATTTCTCATCGACTGAATCTTTTCAGTAATTGGTGTAGTTTGCATATTGCATTTACATTTATAAAAGCAAAGCATTAATTTTATCATTTAATTACATTACATTAATGTAAGTCCCAACAAATACAACATACAACGGAATATATATTCCCTAAATTTATTAACTTGGATATTACCTGGGAATAAGTGAATAAGGATAATGGAGTAATAGTCCCAGATTATTCCTTCTGCTCATTATTTTGGTCTTAGGGAAGGACTGTCTGATCCTAACTAGGGTTATCTAGCTAGTGAGCTAGTGATTCTATTGACTCTCGTACTTACAATAACGTAATAACGAAATGATCCACGAAAGTGACTTTTTGTTAAACAATATACATTGCTACCATTTATATATATATATATATATATATATATATATATATATATATATATATATATATATATATATATATATGTGAGTGTAAAATGAAAGCCTGTAATTGTTTTACATGATGGTAGGATTGCTGGTGTCTTTTTTCTGTCTCATAAACATGCAAGATTTCAGGTACGTCTTGCTACTTCTACTTACACTTAGGTCACACTACATATACATGTACACGTTTATGTATACATACTCATCTGAGTTTTCTTTATCATCCTCCGTAAGCCGGGAACAATGGGCTAGTAAACCCTTTTCCTGTACAGATTTACTAAAAAGAAAAATAAGAAAACAGTCAAAGTGGGATGTTTTAAAATGCGTGGATGTTGTGCGAATGATAAGAAAGAGATGATTGTAGATGTTATGAATGAAAAGAAGCTGGATGTCCTGGCTTTAAGTGAGACAAAGCTGAAGGGGATAGGAGAGTTTCAGTGGGGAGAAATATATGGGATTATGTCAGGGGTTTCAAATAGAGTTAGAGCTAAAGAAGGAGTGGCAATAATGTTGAATAATCAGTTATGGCAGGTAAAGAGGGTGTATAAATGCTTAAATTCAAGGATTATGTGGAGTAAAATAAAGGTTGGATGTGAAAAGTGGGTTATAGTAAGTGTTTATGCACCTGGAGAAGAGAGAAGTGTAGAGGAGTGAGAGAGATTTTGGGAAATGTTGAGTGAGTGTGTGGAGAGTTTTTAACCAAGTGAGAGAGTAATTGTGGTTGGGGATCTTAATGCTAAAGTGGGTAAAAATGTTGTGGAGGGAGTAGTAGGTAAATTTGGGGTGTCAGGGGTAAATGTGAATGGGGTAGAAAGAGGTTTGGTAATAAGTAATATATATTTTATGAAAAAGAAGATATATAAGTATACAAGGTATGATATAGCACGTAATAAAAGTAGTTTGTTAGATTATGTATTGGTGGATAAAAGGTTGATGGGTAGGCTTCAAGATGTACATGTTTATAGAGGGGCAACGGATATATTGGATCATTATTTAGTTGTCGCTTCAGTTAGAGTAAAAGGTAGATGGGACAAAAAGAAAATGGCAACAGCAAGTGAGACAGAGGTAAAAGTGTATAAACTAAGGGAGGAGAAAGTTAGGGTGAGATATAAGCAACTATTGGCAGAAAGGTGAGCTAGTGCAAGTATGAGTAGTGGGGGTTGAAGAGAGTTTGGATAGTTTTAAAAATGCAGTATTAGAATGTGGGGAAGAAGTTTGTGGTTATAGGAGGGTGTGTGCAGGAGGAAAGAGGAGTGAGTGGTGGAATGAAGAAGTAAAGGGTGTGATAAAAGAGGTTTATACAAAACAGAAGTGTTAATAGAAGAGCAGAGTATATGGAGACTAAAAAAAAGGAAGATAGTGGTGAGAGAGTGCAAAAGGAGAGCAGATGAAAGAGTGGGAGAGGCTCTGTCAAGAAATTTTGCTGAAAGCAAGAAATTTTTTGGAGTGAGATAAACAAGTTAAGAAAGCCTAGGGAACGAATGGATTTGTCAGTTAAAAACAGAGTAGGGGAGTTAGTAGATGGGGAGCTTGAGGTATTGGGTAGATGGCGGGAATATTTTGAGTAACGTTTAAATGTCGAAGAAAAAAGGGAGGCGGTAATTTCATGCACTGGCCAGGAAGGTTCAACATCGTTTAGGAGTGAAGAAGAGCAGGATGTGAGTGTGGGGGAGGTGCGTGAGGCATTACGTAGAATGAAAGGGGGTAAAGCAGCTGGAACTGATGCGATCATGACAGAAATGTTAAAAGCAGGGGAAGATATAGTGTTGGAGTGGTTGGTATTTTTATTTAATAAATGTATGAAAGAGGGGAAGGTACCTAGGGATTGGCAGAGAGCATGTATAGTTCCTTTATATAAAGGGATGGGGGATAAAAGAGATTGTAAGAATTATAGGGGAATACGTTTACTGAGTATACCAGGTAAAGTGTATGGCATGGTTATTATTGAAAGAATTAGAGGTAAGACAGAGAGTAGGAGTGCAGATGAGCAAGGAGGTTTTAGAGTGGGTAGGGGATGTGTAGATCAAGTGTTTACAGTGAAGCATATATGTGAACGGTATTTAGATAAGGGTAGAGAAGTTTTTATTGCATTTATGGATTTAGAAAAGGCATATGATAGAGTGGATAGGGAGCAATGTGGCAAATGTTGCAAGTGTATGGAATAGGTAGTAAGTTACTGAAGGCTGTAAAGAGTTTTATGAGGATAGTGAGGCTCAGGTTAGGGTGTGTAGGAGAGAGGAGATTACTTCCCGGTAAAAGTAGGTCTTAGACAGGGATGTGTAATGTCACCATGGTTGTATAATATATTTATAGATGGGGTTGTAAAAAGTAAATGCTAGGTGTTGGCGACAGGGTGGGATTAAATTATGGGGAATTAAATGTAAAATGGGAGTTGACACAGTTACTTTTTGCTGATGATACTGTGCTTATGGGAGATTCTAAAGAAAAGTTGCAAAGGTTAGTGGATGAGTTTGGGAGGGTGTGTAAAGGTAGAAAGTTGAAAGTGAACATAGATAAGAGTAAGGTGATGAGGGTATCAGACGATTTAAATAAAGAAAAAATTTGGGTATCACATTGGGAGAGGGATTATGGAAGAAGTAAATGTTTTCAGATATTTGGGAGTTGACGTGTCAGCGGATGGGCTTATGAAGGATGAGGTTAACCATAGAATTGATGAAGGATAAAAGGTGAGTGGTGCATTGAGGTATCTGTGGAGACAAAAACGTTATCCATGGAGGCAAAGAAGGGAATGTACGAAAGTATGTGGTACCAACACTCTTATATGGGTGTGAAGCATGGGTTGCAAATGCTGCAGCAGGAGGAGGCTGGAGGCAGTGGAGATGTCCTGTCTAAGGGCAATGTGTGGGGTAAATATTATGCAGAAAATTTGGAGTGTGGAAATTAGGAGAAGGTGTGGAGTTGCTAAAATTATTTGTCAAAGAGCTGAAGAGAGGTTGTTGAGGTGGTTTGGTCATTTAGAGAGAATGGATCAAAGTAGAATGACTTTGAAGCGTATAAATCTGTAGGGAAGGAAGGCGGGGTAGGGGTCGTCCTAGAAAAGGTTGGAGGAGGGGTAAAGGAGGTTTTGTGGGCGAGGGGCTGGACTTCCAGAAAGCATGTGTGAGCGTGTTAGATAGGAGTGAATGGAGACGAATGGTTTTGGGACCTGATGAGCTGTTGGAGTGTGAGCAGGGTAACATTTTGTGAAGGGATTCAGGGAAACCAGTTATGATTTAGTTGGACTTGAGTCCTGAAATGGGAAGACAATGCCTGCACTTTAATGGAGGGTCTGGGATAGTGACAGCTGGGAGGACCTCATTCTCAGCTGTCGTATCTGAAGCCTCTGCAAAGACAGTGATTATGTATGAGTGTGGTGAAAGTGTTGAATGATGATGAAAGTATTTTGTTTTGGGGATTTTCTTTCTTTGGTCACCCTGCCTCGGTGAGACGCCGACTTGTTGAAAAATATATATATATATATATATATATATATATATATATATATATATATATATATATATATATATATATATATATATATATATATACATATATTTATTTTATTAACACATCGGCCAATTCCCACAGCAGTGACCCGAAAAGAAAACCTTGTCGTCATTCACTCCATCACTGTCTTGCCAGAGGGGTGCTTTACACTACAGTTATAAAACTGCAACATTAACACCCTCCTTCAGAGTGCAGACACTGTACTTCCCATCTCCAGGACTCAAGTCTGGCCTCCCGGGTTTTCCCCTGAATCCCTTCATAAATGTTACTTTGCTCACACTCCAACAGCACGTCAAGTATTAAACCATTTGTCTCCATTCACTCCTATCAAATACGCACACGCATCCTTGCTGGAAGTCCAAGCCCCTCGCACACAAAACCTTCTTTACCCTCTCCCTCCATCCTTTCGTAGGCCGACCCCTACCCCGCCATCCTTCCACTACAGACTTATTCACTCTCGAAGTCATTATGATTTGTTCAATTCTCTCTACATGTCCGAACCACCTCAACAACCCCTCTTCGCACCTACTAATTTCCAAACTACGAATACTTTGCATTATATTCACTCCACACATTGCCCTCAGACATGACATCTCCACTGCCTCCAGCCTTCTCCTCGTTGCAACATTTATCACCCATACTTCACACCCACATAAGAGTGTTGGTATAAATAACAAAAAAAGGCACAATACCGTGACTGGAACAATACACACACAACCCGCACATATAAAAAAGAGAGGAGCTTACGACGACGTTTCGGTCCGACTTGGACCATTTACAAAGTCACACTAACACAAAGGACAGGAAGAAGGGGTATTTATAGGCAGGCAGACAGAGGAGGAAGTCGTAAGCTCCTCTCTCTTTTATATGTGCGGGTTGTGTGTGTAGTGTTGGTATAACTATGCTCTCATACGTTCCCCTCTTTACTTCCATGGACAAAGTTCTATGTCTCCACAGACTCCGAAGTGCACCACTCACCCTTTTCCCCCCATCAATTCCATGATTCACCTCATCCTTCATAGACCCATCTGCTGACATGTCCACTCCCAAATATCTGAATACATTCACCTTCTTCAAACTCTCTCCCTCCAATCTGATTTCCAATCTTTCTTCACCTAATCTTTTTGTTATCCTCATCACCTTACTCTTTCCTATATCCACTTTCAATGTTCTTCTTTTACATACCCTACCAAATTCATCCACCAGCCTCTGCAACTTCTCTTAAAAATCTCCCAAAAGCACAGTGTCATCAGCAAAAAGCAACTGTGACAACTCCCACTTTGTATTTAATTCTTTATCTTTTAACCCCACACCTCTTACCAAGACCCTCGCATTCACTTCTCTTACAACCCCATCTATAAATATATTGAACAACTACGGTGACATCACACATCTTTGTATAAGGCCCACTTTTACTGGGAAATAATTTCCCTCTCTCCTACACACTCTAACCTGAGCCTCACTATCCTCGTAAAAACTCTTCACTGCTTTCAGTAACCTACCTCCTATTCCATACACCTGCAACATCTGCCACATTGCCCCCCCCATCCACCCTGTCATACGCCTTTTCCAAATCCATAAATGCCACAAAAACCTCTTTACCCTTCTCTAAATATGTTTCACTGTAAACACTTGGTCTACACACCCCTAAGTTTCCTAAAACCTCCTTGTTCATCTGCTATCCTACTCGTCTTACTCTTAATTCTTTCAATAATAACTTTACCATATACTTTACCAGGTATACTCAACAGACTTATTCCTCTATAATTTTTGCACTCGAATAAGATAAAATTTTAGAAAGGACTTAATTTTAAACGAATTCTGGATAAATGACTAGTTTTACCTATTCAACACGACATATATATATTACACACACACACACACACACACACTATATATATATATATATATATATATATATATATATATATATATATATATATATATATATATATATATATATATATATATATATATATATGTAACAACTACGGTGAAAAAATATTGAAATTCCAAGTGCTTTCGTGATTTTTCACATTGTAAAGAACAGCAGAAAACTTATGAGGCTGAGATATCATCTCAGATAGGACATTACACCCGTCGTATAATACTGTGCTAGAATCATTGTAGATTTAATTCCTGTCTGAACCTCTCGAAAGTATTGTATCTCACTGTTGTTAAATATACCAAAGAAATTTAGGTTAAGATAGATTAGGTAGAAATGTTAGTTTAATGAATTTTCCTTTCTACAGAAGTCTAAAGAACACAAAAATTCCAGAGCATATTAAAAAAATCTACTTTCAGGGCATTTTTATCTAATTTGACTGTGATTATACAGTATGACATAAATACCGAAGGTTGACTTTTCGGTACCTAGGGATTAAAATCTTCATAATGTTAGTACAAACGTAGAATCCTATCAAGGTAATGTTCCTTCTTTAAAAGACATAATCTTGAAATACGACCCAGAATCAAGCTGGTGGTTAAGTTAGGTAAGGTTGGTCGGGAAACAGGATAAGTGTTACCTGAAAAGATAGAGAATACTACCACAGTGATCTAATGTTTGAAGTGTGGTAGGAAATCCCCCTTTTTGTTTGGACGTAACAAATATATTGTTTTGTAGCGATTCTATAATTTCAAGTGGCGGAAAACCTACCGTCACATTACCTGTGATTCTTAAAATCAGAAATACGGGGCTTCCAAAAAGCCAGAAAAAGCATCGGTCGAAACACCAAAAAGTTTCACTACAAATGAACACATGATTCAAATCCGTGTCAGAAGAAATTTTCGCATTTTCTCCCAGGAAAACTGCTGGCGGGCAGCAGTATGTCACGCCTGGGTGAGCTCTGATTGGGCGGGCTAGAGGCTGCTGGCGGGCAGCTTTCCATTTGGAGTGCTGACGCTGCTACAACTTTCCACTAACAACTGCTGGAGAGAAAAGAGCAGCCAGGATGTATATACCCTGCCTGCTTCTGAGAGGTCGTCCAGGAGCATAGTGCCTGAGACGTACAAAAAAGCCACACGGAGACGTACAATCAGTAAGACATAAACGTAGCAGTGAGAAAGATGTAGAGGGAGACGGTAAGACTGTACAACGTACTGGAAGACAATATGACGTACTGGAAAACAGCATTACGTACTGGAAGACAGCATGACGCACTAGAAGACAGCATGACGTATGGAATATAGTATGTCGTACTGGAAGACTGTATGACGTAATGGAAGACAGTATGACGTAATGGAAGACAGTATGACGTACTGGAAAACAGTTTATAGTACTGGAAATCAGTAAAATGGACAGGGAGACAGTAAGACGTAAAAGGAGACAGTAAGACGTAAAAGGAGACAGTAAGACGTAAAAGGAGACAGTAAGACGTAAAAGGAGACAGTAAGACGTAAAAGGAGACAGTAAGACGTAAAAGGAGACAGTAAGACATAAAATGAGACAGTCAAAGACGCAAAAAAGACATCTGAGACGCCAAAGGAGACAGGCAAAGAGACGTATAATCAGACAATATGACGTAAAAGCAGATAACCAGAGGTTAGGTTAAGTTTGGTTACGTTAGGTTAGGTTAGTTAAGTTAGGTTAAGTTAGGTAAGGTTTGTCAGTAAACAGATAAGTGTTCACTGGCGTGGGTCTTAGCCATATGATGACCCACAGCTAGAGCTTTTGGTCATCTGACCGAGACCTTCCGCTGGCTTACCGGTCCACCCCTTTCAAAAATATGGTTATGGTTATAATAATTTTTCTAATATAGCCAGAGAGACGTACAAAGAGAGAGTGAATGAAAGAGTGAGCAAGACTTAAACAGAAACAGTGAGCAAGACTTAAACAGAAACAGTGAGCAAGACTTAAATAGAAATAGTGAGCAATACTTCAACAGAAACAGTGAGCAAGACTTAAATAGAAACAGTGAGCAAGACTTAAACAAACACAGTGAGCAAGACGTACACAGAGGCAGTCAGCAAGACGTACACAGAGGCAGTCAGCAAGACGTACACAGAGGCAGTCAGCAAGACGTACACAGAGGCAGTCAGCAAGACGTACACAGAGGCAGTCAGCAAGACGTACACAGAGGCAGTCAGCAAGACGTACACAGAGGCAGTCAGCAAGACGTACACAGAGGCAGTCAGCAAGACGTACACAGAGGCAGTCAGTAAGACGTACACAGAGGCAGTCAGCAAGACGTCACAGAGGCAGTCAGCAAGACGTACACAGAGGCAGTCAGCAAGACGTACACAGAGGCAGTCAGTAAGACGTACACAGGGCAGTCAGCAAGACGTACACAGAGGCAGTCAGTAAGACGTACACATAGGAAGTCAGCAAGACGTACACAGAGGCAGTCAGCAAAACGTACAGAGGCAGTCAGTAAGACGTACACAGAGGCAGTCAGTAAGACGTACACAGAGGCAGTCAGCAAGACGTACACAGAGGCAGTCAGCAAGACGTACACAGAGGCAGTCAGTAAGACGTACACAGAGGCAGTCAGCAAGACGTACACAGAGGCAGTCAGTAAGACGTACACATAGGAAGTCAGCAAGACGTACACAGAGGCAGTCAGCAAAACGTACAGAGGCAGTCAGTAAGACGTACACAGAGGCAGTCAGTAAGACGTACACAGAGGCAGTCAGCAAGACGTACACAGAGGCAGTCAGCAAGACGTACACAGAGGCAGTCAGCAAGACTACACAGAGGCAGTCAGCAAAACGTACAGAGGCAGTCAGCAAGACGTACACAGAGGCAGTCAGCAAGACGTACACAGAGGCAGTCAGCAAGACGTACACAGAGGCAGTCAGCAAGACGTACACAGAGGCAGTCAGCAAGACGTACACAGAGGCAGTCAGCAAGACGTACACAGAGGCAGTCAGCAAGACGTACACAGAGGCAGTCAGCAAAACGTACAGAGGCAGTCAGCAAGACGTACACAGAGGCAGTCAGCAAGACGTACACAGAGGCAGTCAGTAAGACGTACACAGAGGCAGTCAGCAAGTCAGGAGAAACACTGAGACGCTGCCAGAACTTGATAAAAAAAACATTAAAGAAAATATTTTACTGTCTGAAAAATTTACTTAAAATTCAAAATTAATTGCAAGTTGAGGGAATGCATTTAAATACTAAACTCAATATATTTTTAAAACGCTTATAAATATATTTCATATTCATTATGCAACTGTGTTTTAATAATGCAATTATTACTCAACCTGCAGAGAGAGTCTACAAAATTAATTCAGAAACCACACTCAGCATAACCTAATGTATTTTTTTTTTTTACAAATTTGTACCAAATATATTCCTGATCATCTTTAATTTACTTAGTATTACTTAAAATTATTATTGTGTATTTTTCGGTTTTATGTTCAGATTAATTGTAAAAATTTGTTTTTACTCTTTATCGGCAAAATATTTTTTTAGGCCAATTGAGTACAACATCTTTATATATATATATATATATATATATATATATATATATATATATATATATATATATATATATATATATATATATATATATATATGTTCGTGCCGATTAGGTAAAACTTGCGATTTTGGCTTAAATAGCAACGCTCACCTTGCCATATAAGACAAGTGAAAATTTGTGTATGCTATAATTTCGCCAAAATCATTCTGAACATAACGAAAAAAATATATTTCATTGTGTTTGTTTATTATTAAATTAATATTAACGTATCTAAAATATATTTAGTTGGGTTAGGCTAAATTAAATTGCGCTTGTTGTAATAAGGTTAGGTAGGTTTTCAAAGTTTCTCTTGGTACAAAATTATAAATTTTACATTAACATAAATGAAAAAATATATCTTTAAACGTATAAGAGAAAATTTTAGAAAGGACTTAATTTTAGATGAGTTCTTGCTAATTGACAGTTTTACCTAATCACGACATATATATATATATTATATATATATATATATATATATATATATATATATATATATATATATATATATATATATATATATATATATATATATATATATATATAATACATATATATATATATGTCGTGCCGATTAGGTAAAACTTACGATTTTGGCTTAAATAGCAACGCTCACCTTGCCATATAAGACAAGTGAAAATTTGTGTATGCAATAATTTCGCCAAAATCATTCTGAACATAACGAAAAATATATTTCATTGTGTTTGTTTATTATTAAATTAATATTAACGTATCTAAAATATATTTAGTTGGGTTAGGCTAAATTAAATTGCGCTTGTTGTAATAAGGTTAGGTAGGTTTTCAAAGTTTCTCTTGGTACAAAATTATAAATTCTTACATTAACATAAATGAAAAAATATTCTTTAAACGTATAAGAAAATTTTAGAAAGGACTTAATTTTAGATGAGTTCTTGCTAATTGACCAGTTTACCTAATCGGCACGACATATATATATATATATATATATATATATATATATATATATATATATATATATATATATATATATATATATATATATATATATATATATATACATATATATATATATGTCGTGCCGATTAGGTAAAACTTTGATTTGCTTAAATAGCAACGCTCACCTTGCCATATAAGACAAGTGAAAATTTGTGTATGCAATAATTTCGCCAAAATCATTCTGAACATAACGAAAAAAATATATTTCATTGTGTTTGTTTATTATTAAATTAATATTTACGTATCTAAAATATATTTAGTTGGGTTAGGCTAAATTAAATTGCGCTTGTTGTAATAAGGTTGAGGTAGGTTTTCAAAGTTTCTCTTGGTACAAAATTATAAATTTTATATTAACATAAATGAAAAAAATATATCTTTAAACGTATAAGAGAAAATTTTAGAAAGGACTTAATTTTAGATGAGTTCTTGCTAATTGACCAGTTTTACCTAATCGGCACGACATATATATATATATATATATATATATAGTATATATATATATATATATATATATATATATATATATATATATATATATATATATATATATTATATATATATATATATGTCGTGCCGATTAGGTAAAACTGTCAATTAGCCAGAACTCATTTAAAATTAGGTCCTTTCTAAAATTTTTTCTTATACGTTTAAAGATATATTTTTTCATTTATGTTATGTAAAAATTTTGTACTAAAGAAACTTTGCTACTAACTCTTATTACAAGTGCAGAATTTAACCTAACAACAAATATATTTTATACGTTAACAATAATTTAATAATAAACAAACACAATGAAATATATTTTTTTCTTTAGGTTCAGAATGATTTTGCGTTTGCTGTTTATATGACAAGAAGAGCGTTGCTATTTAACCAAAATCGTCAGTTTTACCTAATCGGCACGACATATATATATATATATATATATATATATATATATATATATATATATATATATATATATATATATTATGTCGTGCCGATTAGGTAAACTGGTCAATTAGAAAAACTCATCTAAAATTAAGTCCTTTCTAAAATTTTCTCTTATACGTTTAAAGATATATTTTTTCATTTATGTTAATGTAAGAATTTATAATTTTGTACCAAAGAAACTTTGAAAACCTACCTAACCTTATTACAACAAGCGCAATTTAATTTGCCTAACCCAACTAAATATATTTTAGATACGTTAACATTAATTTAATAATAAACAAACACAATGAAATATATTTTTTTCGTTATGTTCAGAATGATTTTGGCGAAATTATTGCATACACAAATTTTCACTTGTCTTGTATGGCAAGAAGAGCGTTGCTATTTAAGCCAAAATCGCAAGTTTACCTAATCGGCACGACATATATATATATATATATATATATATATATATATATATATATATATATATATATATATGTATATATATATTGTAACCACGAACGAGTGGTATAAGATCAATGTCAACACTGCGACTAGCTGAGGATACGAACCCATGCCGTTTTGGCCCGCCCCATGGTGAGCGAAAATCACACAAAACGCTCTAATCCACAGGACCACGCAATCTTACAAGAATCACGCACCCAGGAGAGCTAGGTGTTTTACCGTGATGCAAGGACATATGGTGGTGTTGGTGTCTGAGCTAATTTCATTCTACTCTCTGTTTGGCGTACTAGCCTCCACGAGCAGTATTTTATATTATTGTAACCACGAAACGAGTGGTATTGAATCAATAACAACACTGCGACTAGCATAGGATTCGAACCCATGTCGTTTTGGCCCACCCCATGGTGAGCGAAAATCACACAGTGTGTCCTCGGATAACAGTAAAACACCTTTCTCTGCTGGGTGCGTGATTCTGTAGATTGCTTGGTCCTGTGGGTTAGAGCGTCATGTGATTTTCGCTCACCATGGTTTGAATCCTCGCTAGTCGCGTTTGTTGTTATATATATATATATATATATTTATATATATATATATTATATATATATATATATATATATATATATAACCACTTACTTGAGTTGCATCTGTTTTGACAACCCAACACTTGCAGTATGACGGACAGCTCTTCATGGCCGCTACTGGGTCACTCTCCTGAATTCATGAGCTTTATCATACGTCTTCTTAAACTATGAATGGATCCTGCCTCCACTACATCGCTTCCCAAACTATTCCACTTCCTGACCACTCTGTGACTGAAGAAATACTTCCTAACATCCCTGTGATTCATCTGAGTCTTCAACTTCAACTGTGCCCCTTGATGCTGTGTCCCATCTCTGGAACATTCTGTCTCTGTCCACCTTGTCAATTCCTCTCAGTATTTTATATGTCGTTATCATGCCCCTTCCCCTATCTCTCCTGTCCTCCAGTGTCGTCAGGTCAAGTTCCCTTAGCCTCACCTCGTACGACATGCCCCCTTAGCTCCGGAACTAATCTTGTTGCAAACCTTTGCCCTTTCTCTAGTTTCTTTACGTGCTTGAGTGTGTGTACTCACCTAATTGTGGTTGCAGGGGTCGAGACTCAGCTCCTGGTGTGTGTGTGTGTGTGTGTGTGTGTGTGTGTGTGTGTGTGTGTGTGTGTGTGTGTGTGTGTGTGTGTGTGTGTGTGTGTGTGACGCTAGTTTCATTATAGTTACAGAACGGGTCAGTGCTGTAATTTATGTGTTAAATAATAACATAAAAAGTAGCACACGTTGATTAGTGGAATATTATTTTAAATAACATTTTATACAAATTACCAATAGTCTGTAAGACATTATGAAATCCAAGACTCATACATTCACCCAACTCGTCAAGAAATATTATGCTTCAGTTTCAATATATTCGGTTACCTTTTATAATATTTTTTTTAATATTAGATATAATATCTAAAAGGTAATTAATTCATTTATGTATTCGTAAATCTTCATTTATATATGAACACAGAAAGTATCGCAAATTAATTTTGTCAGCCAATCACCATCGTCGTTACAAGTTGGGTTAATTCATTCAGGAAAATGACCTTTACTCCTTTGTTTACTACGTCTGAGTTGCCAGATGTCACTTCTGCCCAGCAGAGAGTGTTCAGGATTTTTACTTTTTTTTGCAACTGTACAATATTAAAGTTAAGTACAATGCTGATGCCGAATACAACGATATTATGAACAACATTAATGTTTTATTTAGCAACTCAGAAGTTCCAAACTGATGTAATTTACAACGTTCTAACGCTATGTTCTACTCTGAAGTTATTAACTGATGTTACGGACACTACTGATGTAATGTACTACACTAATATTATTCATAATACTGGTTTAATGGAAATAAGTATTGTATATAACACTGAGCCCAGAAAAAAATATATATTAGATCACTCTAAGTTAATTATAAAAAAAAGTACGAACTTTTGCAAATTGTATAATTGAATGAAAATGAAGACACAATATGCAGAAAAACTTTTATTTGGTGAAAGTCTAAATAGTATTAAAAACAAGACAAAATATATACGACTATAAATGGTGAATTTTTACATGTAATGAATACAAAAAAATTGAAGCATCCCAAAAAATGCAAATTACACAAACTTAACTAAGAATTTGGTTGGGTTTGAGAGGGACTTGACCTCTCATTGATTACCTTCTTGCTTCTACTAGTGACCTACATATCACCTCCTGACAGTATATAAGGCCCATACTGTCACTTCAACTTCACATTGTTTCAGATTATGGAACAAATACTCTTCTCCAGGCTGAGGGACTGACCACCTCAAAACTAAGTCTTCAAGGGTGATGGACTGATTACATCGTCTTCACATCTCTTCTGCTTCTACCAACTTCTCTGTACTTGACTGAAGAAGCCTACTGTGTAGGCGAAACGCTTCGAAATAAAGATACCTAAATGTTGTATATGTGTCTTACCTAACAACATTAACACTATCACTTCTGCCTCTTATGATTTACTTAAATAAAATTTTCAGTCCCCAAATATCTAGGTAAGTGTATATTAAACACTAAAAAGGGTAAGACAAAAGGAATTTATGTAGATAATGTTAATAATAAATAACACCAAACTATGAAGACTTTTCTGTGTCAAAACCATTATGGATTAAGTACCAGTCTTATGTGATGATTTCCATGTATTGGTGTAAGAACACTGATGTTATGTACAAGATGCTATGTGCTGGTTTAGAAAAAACACGTAAGCAAATACTAGGACATATCTATTAGGACACAAGCGTACCTTGAATCGACTCTTAAACGCTGCGATGAGAAAGAAGCCTCATTGTTCAAATGACCCGTGCGGAAACTCCTCCCATCGTGAAGAACGAAGTGAATCGGGTTTTCTTGTTGGGTCAGCGGGAGCCGGGAGAACGGGAGAGCAGTAGATCCGTCTTTAAGAGTAAGGAAGGATGAGACGGCCGCAGTGCAGAAACTGCAGGAAGAAAAGAGAAGGCAGAAGGTGGCAAGTGAAGCTTCAATATCTTCAAAGCGGTTTATGCGTCAGGTAAAGATAATAAAGAATGTGATCTCTGTTGATGTTGCCGCAGCACTTGCCCCTTCGAAACTGAGTCAACTAATGGCAACGAAAGTTATCTCAGTTACGGCAAAGATCATTAACCACAACGCAGAACGGCTCAACGTTAATCATTTTTCATCAAACGACACCGAGAGCATCAGCACAACAAGTTAAGAACAACATTGAACAATGAATCTCAGAAAGATTCATCCATTGTTCGCTGAGATGAAATGATCAGGTAAGTTAAAAACTTTGCACTCATTGTCACCAACACTAAAATGCCCAGCATCTCCAGGAAAGAAACACTGCAGAAGGTGTCATCGTAATGTTCTTCGATGTAACTGCTTCAAACACTCAGTGGTGCGCATGCGTTTGCTTTGATCAATGGGTAAAAATAAACCTTTTTGCAGCCTCGTCCACGTGATGGAGTGTTGATGACAGGGATCTTCAGCTCTTGCTATCGACCCCCACCAGGCCCTGATATTCCCTATTCAAAATGGTCAAGGCAAAATTAAATTTTATTGACTAGTCCGACTTTGTTACATGTGTGAACAATGAAGAGATTCTACTGGCGTCGGTAAAAAGCAGAGCTTTAGTTAACGCACAAGGCTCAGCAGAGCTTCAGTTAACGCACAAGGCTCAGGAATCAAGAAAATATCCTGACGACGACAGAGAATTGATTGCGATGTCTATCTTCTTCCTAGAATCAAAGATTCCCGGGTGCCGTTTCAGACGTCCAGGTGCGATACATCAGGCATGGTGGATGGGAAAGTCTTGTGCTCCCTGAAGATGTGGATGTTTCAGAAGCAGTTGCAGAATCTCAATCCTCGCGAGAAAACTTGTCTAAAAGTTGCGAGAGTGTTTGCAGTGATCGTCTAACTGAAAGACTGGATCAAAATTCCGTTTACTGCAGCAGCGCCATTCAACGATCTACAGCTACTTCAGAAACTTCGTCAGTACCACAACAAGAAAACTTCAAATGTTGCAGAGTATAAATTGGAAAACCACTTGTGTTGTTTGTCGGAGGAAATGGTGAGATTTTCACTGACTTATTTTCTCCGTTTCTGTTGACAGTTAAAAGGCAATTTTGGCGGTAAAGAAGTTCTTTTCTGCCGAATAAGCAGAAGGAAGATTTTTTGCAGTAAATCTGCAAAAAATCAATCTCACTTAAAAATATATTAAATTTAAACTGACCTGTGATATATTTATAGCAATTTGGTTTAAAAATTACAATAGGATATATTAGGTTACACGAGGAGCAAAAGTAACTTCTACATAACGAAGCCAGAGGAAAGGAAGCACCTTCATAGTAGGAAGTAGAACAAGATAGAGGAGACCCCCATAGCAACACCAGAGGTTTGAGAGTAAAATTTACCTTGAAAGACATCAGTAGACATAGAGAGATGAAGTAGCCTTCACTGGCCTTCACTAACAAAACAGAGAACAACATCAAGAGGGACATTAGGGAAGAGGGACTCAAAGTCAAGAGTTGGATGTGGTCGAACACACTCGATGAAGTCTTCAGAGGAAAGGACAGAGAGTTTAGGCCAGCCAAGAGGAAAGATAATAAAAACCAGAACCTCTGGTGGAAATTACAGGGAGCGCTTGAAGCCCCTAGAACTGTGCTCCTTAGAACACTGGCGAAGAAGATGCAACATACTATACACCTGAAAGATAATGAAGGGATTGCTAAGAAACCTGTACACCGAATTAAGGTGCAGGATACCTCCAATTAAAACAGGGAATCGAAGACGTGTCTTGTGTGCTCTCTGTCAATCTGAAGAAGATGTCCTCTCTTGAGCTACTCTACCAGCAGCTGAAGGAAGAACTGAGGGTAGCTAAGCTTGAGATACAGCGACTGACTGAGGAAAACAAGAGGATTCGTAGTAATCCTCCTGTTGAGAATCCTCAAGCCAGGAAAGGAACCTGGACAGTGGCTAAAACGCATGGGACAAAGTTAAGGCTCAAGAGGACGGGTGGAGAGGTAGAAACAACGAAGACCCAGGAGAATGTTGTGGAAACATCGAACCCATTCTCCGTGCTACCCGATGAATGTGAGTCGACTTCTGGGAGCGTCACGACGAAAGACACAAAGGAAGGTAAAAACATTGTTGTTGTTGGGGACAGTCAGGTTAGGTACATGGATAGGGCTTTCTGTTTGATTGATAGGAGTAGGAGACAGAGGGTTTGCTTTCCTGGGGCTGGGATGGAGGATATTGTTAGCCGTCTGGACGACATCATGAGAGGTAATGGAGCAATCCTATTATCTGTCTCAGTGCTGGAGGCAACGATGTTGGCAGACGTAGGAGGAGGACCTGACTAGCAGGTTTAGGTCAGCAATAGACATAATTAGGA
>WNWK01019938.1:5000-36809 GCA_009830355.1 Cherax destructor | reverse complement strand
ACAATTGAACGTCACCCGGGACGGGTTCCAAACGTTTCACTCGCACCAAACACGCAAGGGGTATAAAAAATTTTTTATTTCTTTAACATCGTCTGTGCCGAATCAGGGGGGGGCCAAAGAGAGCAAACCTGGGATGGGGGGGGCCCCACAGGGGAAGGGGGTCTCTTATAAGCAAATTACAGGGAATGATGTCGGGAGAACGACCCCGGAGACTGGGTCCCAAAAGTTGTTTGTCCTGGAACCCTCACAAGTTACTTGTCCTGGGGCCCACGTTTTTTCCCAGGGGGTTTCCCCACAAGTTGCTTGTTCTGGGCCCCCAAAAAGTTGTTTGCCCCGGGCCCCCAAAGTTTTTGTCCTGGGGCCCCCCACAAGTTTTTTTCCTGAGTTACCTTACGTTTGTCCTGGGCCCCCAAGTTATTTGTCATAGGGCCCCAAAAGGTTTTGTCCTGGGGCCCCCAGAACTCAGGGGGCCCCCCAAAAGTTGTTTTGTCCTGGGCCCCTACAAGATACTTTTTGGGGACCCCACAAGTTCTTGTTCTGGAACCCCCACAAGTTGTTTCCTGGGCCCTCAAAAGTTTTGTTCTGGGGCCCTCACAATTTTTCAGGGCCCTCACAAGTTGTTGTCCTGGGCCCCAAAAAGTTGCTTGTCCGGGGGCCCCACGTTACTTGTTCTGGGGCCCTCAATTGCTTGTCGGGGGATTTTCAAAATTTGGGTTTTCCTGGGGCCCCCAAGTTCTTGTTCTGGGGCCATCACAAGTTCCTTGTCCTGGGGCTCTAACAAATTGCTTGTTCGGGGGCCCCCGTTGCTTGTCGGGCCCCCCAAAAATTCTGCCGGGGCCCCAAAGTCCCTGAGGCCTCACAAGTTACTTGTTCTGGGGCCATCACAAGTTGTTGTCCTGGGATTTTTACAACTTGCTTCCCCCGGGGCCCCCAAGTGGTTGTCCTGGGGCCCTCAAAATTTTGTTGTTCTGGGGCCCCCAAGTTGTTGTCGGGCCCTAAAGGTTTGTCCGGGCCCAAAAAAGTTGTTGTCCGGGGGCCCCCAAGTTTTTTCGGGGCCCCCCTCCGTTGCTTGTGGGGGATTTTCAAAATTGGGGTTTCCGGGGGGCCCCAAAAGTTGCTTTTCTGGGGCCATCACAAGTTCCTTGTCCTGGGGCCTCAAATTGTTGTTGGGGGGCTCACAAGTTGTTGTCAGGGCCCCAAAATTTTGTTGTCCTGGGGCCCCAAAGATGCTTGTCCTGAGGCCCTAAAGTTACTTGTTCTATACAAGTTGCTTGTCCGGGGTTTTTTTAAAACTTGTTGCCGGGGGGCCCCTAAAGTGGGTTCGGGGCCATAAAAGTTCTCCCCTGGGCCCCCTTCTTTTTGGGGCCCTCAAAGTGCTTGTCTGGCCCTCACAAGTTGCTTTTCTTGGGCCCTCTAATTTGCTTGTCTTATGCCCTAAAAATTTCTTTCCTGGGCCCGTTTTTCATGGGGCCCCCAAAAGTTATTGCCTGGCCCCCACAATTTCTTTTCTGGGGCCCCACAATTTGCTTGCCGGGGTTTTCCCCAAACTTGTTTGTCCTGGGGCCCTTACAAGCGTTGTCCTGGGACTCTAAAGTTGTTGCCCGGGGGGCCCCTCACAGGTTGTTGTCCTGGGGTCCAACAAGTTGTTCCCCTGGGGTCCCACAAGTTGTTTCCCCCGGGGCCCCCTAAAAATTTTGTTTGGGCCCCTAAAAAGTTGTTTTTGGGGCCCCCACAAGTTGCTTGTCCTAGGGCCCCCCACAACCAAATCTAATGACCTGCAACCAGAACACACACCCTGTTCCCAGGCAACCTTTTCCCTGGCTCAGAGGAAACCATTTTTCCTTTCCCCTGCACTATTGTTCCTTGTATACCTGTTCCTTTCCTATTTCCTGCCTTTGTTCCTTTCACTTTGTACCTTGAATTTTTTTTTCGTTACTCGTTCCTTCTCCGTTTGCTGTTTTGTTTGTTTTCTTGTTTCACTCTTGTTTTTTTTTTTCCTGTTTTCTGCACTCATGTTTCATGTTTTCTTTTTTTCCCCCTTTCATTCCTGCCCTTGTTCCTTACCTTATTCACTGCATTTTGTTCCCGTACTATTGCTTGCACTCTTTTCCCCCCATTTTGTTCCTATTATTTCCATTGCCTTTTTTCCCCTTTTTCTCGTCCCCTGCCTCTCATTCCTTGTTCTCGTGTTCCTTGCCCTCTCATTCCTTGTTCTCGTGTTCCCTGCACCCCTTTTTCCCTTTTTCTCGTTTCCCTGCACCCCTTTTCCTTTTCTCTTTTTTTCCCCCCTCGTCCCTTGTTCCGTGTTCCCGCACTCGTTCCTTATTTCTTTTCCCCCCCCTCGTTCCTTGTTCTCTTTTCCCTACCCCCGTTCATTGTTCTCGTTTCCTGCACTCGTCCCTTGTTCTCGTTTCCCCTCACTCTCTTCCTTGTTCTCTTTTCCCCCGTTCTCTGTTCGTTTTCCCCTTTTCCCGACTCTCGTTCCGTTTGTGTTCCTGCACCCGACCCCGTTCTCGTTCCCCACTCTCTTCCCCTTTTTCCGTGTTCCCTGCACCTTCCTTGTTCTAGTGTTCCCGCCTCTTGTTCCTTGTTCTCGTGTTCACTGTCTCTTCCCTTGTTCTCGTGTTCCCTGCACTCTCCTTCCTTGTTCTCGTGTTCACTGCACCCGTTCTTTGTTCTCGGGTTTCCCCGCACTCTCTTTCTTTGTTTCGTGTTCCCTTGCACCCGTTCCTTGCTCGTGTTCCCTGCCCTTTGGGGTTTTCTCGTGTTCCTCTCGTTGCTTGTTATCGTTTCCTTGCACTCGTTTCTTGTTTTCCTGTTTTGCACTCTTGTTGCTTGTTATCGTTTCCCCCGACCTCTTTTTGTTCTCGTTTCCCTTGCACCCCGTTCCTTGTTCTCGTTTCCCCTTTTTCCTCTTGTTTCTTGTTCTCGTGTTCCTGCACCCGATGCTTGCTCGTGTTCCGCACTTTTGATGCTTGTTCTCGTTTCCCTGCACCCCGTTTTTGTTCTCGTGTTCCCTTGCACTCTCCTTGTTTTGTTTTCCCCCACCTCTTTTTTTCTGTTTCCCCCCCCTGCCTCTCGTTTTTTTCTCGTGTTCCCTTGCACTCTCGTTCTTTGTTCTCGCGTTCCCTTTTAACTTTGTTTTTTTCTCGTGTTCCCTTGCACCCGTTTCTTGTGCTCGTTTCCCCCCACCCCGTTTCTTGTTCTCTTTCCCCCCGCACCCCGATCCTTGTTCTCGTGTCCCTGCACCCGTTCCTTGTTCCGTGTTTCCGGATCTTTTCTTATTCTCGTTTTCCCTGCATTTTGTTCCTTGTTCTCTGTTCCCTGCACCCATTCCTTGTTCCAGTAAACTGTTTAAGTACTTATATGATAATAAACACCGTACCGCCGAGCCCCCTGGTCTGGAAGTGAAAGATCTTGTTAACAGTATTTTAAGGGGGTTAACAGTGCATTGACAAAGTTACTTGACAAAGACCACAGTGAAAAGTCATATTTTATGGAAGTCTACATACCATGAACTAGTTTCCCCAATGGTCTTATTTTAAATTGCATACATTAAACCATTATTCACTGAAGATAACAAGGAGACAATCTGTAAAGGGAAAGCAGCATTTTCTCCCAACTTTAACCGAGGTTATTCACTAAATGCACATTTTTAAAAAAAAAAGAACTAACAGGATAAAAAAAATATCCACTGGATCTGTGCTCAGGATGTCACTTTAATTCTGAACATAGCACATATTTTAAAAGAAACGTCAGCCGGGGGGAGGATCTTTTAACCTCCGCTCAGGGAAGAAAAGGAAAATTGGGGTCCTGAGTGAACAACAGCAAGGTATAAAACTCAGCAGTGTTTGAAGGGGGGGGAACCCTATAGAGGTCTTTTAGCAGCGCTCAGACAGGCACTTTCCCAAACAAAAATGATCTTGTGTACGCATTGATGCAAAGGGCAGGTTCGAATGAATACATAGAGGATGGAACGCGTACCCTCGACCGGGACAGTAATATTGCTCAGGGTTCAGGGGAAAAATGTGTAAACTAAGGTTTTGGGTTTCCCCCTTTCCAAAGGGTGGTTTCAAATGCATCCAGAATCAAAAGACCCGAGGTAAATCATCAAATAAAAAAACCCGGGGAAAACCGATGTAAATACAAACTGTACAATAACTAACACCAAAACAACTGGTAACAAATGAAACAGAAAATACCCAACAACAAACAGAAATCAACTGTGTCCCTTTCTGCGGTGTTTGAAAATTTAGAGACCGGCAGAAATGGTATTATGTAAATACGACCATCTAAAAAAATGGGATCCCCCAAATAGAGATACATCCCGTTACAAAACCTGCAATTTTTTATCCCCAAAAAAAAAGTGCCCTTTCAGTAAAGAAAAAAAATGCTATAACATAAAAAGGAAATTTTTTTTTGTGTCAGGAAGCGAAAATGAGGAAAAAAAAAGAAAAAGTATCACTACCTGGGAGCCATTTTGGGGCTGGCTCATCAGAGCCACAGATATTAATGCCAATGAAAAAACTGGGGGGATAACAAAAACATTACATTATTTGTTTTAAGCAGATAGGCTCAAACCAAAAACAATAAAAAATAGTTATTAGTAGACTCCCACAGGTCCAATGCTTGTTGATCTTTTACAGAGACAGTATTAGAGACTAAATGTGGATCCGGGCTTCAATATACGTCGGTGAGACCGGAAGAAACAACAAAAAAAATTCTTAACAGACAACAGCAGCAAATCAATAACAGAAAAAATTTTGGAGCCATTCTAAAGAAATCTCAAAAAATATTTTTTAAAGATGCCCCCCAAGGCAAATGAAAACCGACAAAACTGTTTAACCGACCTTTCTGAAAAATGATCTGGTAAAAATATAACGGTGTAAAAAAGGAAAACTAACCAAACCTGGTTGTGGTCACAAAATGTTTTAACCAAATTCAACTTAAACAACAATAGGATCAATTATATCATTTTTAAAAAAATACTGGGAGGATCATTTATGTGGCACTAGAAATATGCTTAAAACACCTTTAAGTAAAAAAAAAAGATGTATACTAGAAAAGAGAGACGCTCCTTTGCAAGCGAAGATGAAGAATCATAAAACCGATGGTAGACTAGGGAAGTGCGGAAGGAAACACTGCCAGAAAAAAAAAAGAATGTTATACAGAGTCAAGAAAAGACGGGGAATCTAAAAAATTGGGAATTAGTAATATTTATTATGTGCAAAACCAAAAAAACCACGTCTAGTATTTTTTCTTCTCAAACAAGTTAAAAGGGGAAAATTAATTTCAACATGACTGAATATTCCATTAACCCCGATTAAATGCTGATAACCCCAAAAATTCTTCATGAACGAATAAAACCTTTTACCTCCAAAATTAACAACTTAACCCCCACTTGATTTAAAAAGGGTGACAAACCCCCCTGCATCGCCCCAGACCCAGACCCAGCGTTTCAAGGATCGAAACCTCCATAACGGACCTTAAATACCTAGGAGGGGGCCAAGATACTGGGGCACCCCCTAGTCACTAATAACAATGGACATAGCTCCACCAAAAGGGAGATAAAAAATAAAAGAGCTGAGCTGATACCAGTGCTTTAACCCCCGGAAGATACCCAGGTAACACCCCCAAATCTAACCACGGTATACCACTACCACTACCATAAGTACCACAGACACCCCTACCAAATTTAAATACTACTACTACCCAAAAAAACCACGACAACTGCAACAAAGCAATTACTACCAACACCACAAGAATCACCACCAATACAATAACTACCACAACCAAAATTACCACTACCACCACCACATCTACTAATATTGCAACTATTTATCATTCCCAAAATTTTATTTAAACCTCTGAACATAAAACAGTTCCAAAAAAATGTAAGATGAAGAGTCCGCTGAAAACCCCTGTACGATCCTGCTGAAACCAGTACAGATGAAAAATCCGCTAAAAACCCCTGTACAGATGAAAAACAGCTGAAACCACTGTACAGATGAAAAAGGGGCCTACTAAAACCACTGTACAGATGAAAAAAGTCCTCAAACCACTGTACAGATGTAAAGAGCCCCCCGAAACCACTGTACAGATGTAAAGAGTCCTGCAAAACCACTGACAGATGTAAAGACCCCGGGGAAACCCCGCGATGTAAAGAGTCCTGCTGAAACCATTACAGATGAAAAGTCATGCTAAACCCCCGTACAGATGTAAAGAGTCCTGCTGAAACTGCTGAACAGATGTAAAGTCCTCTGAAACCAATGGGAAAAGGAAATCTAAAAAAATGAGCTGAGTAATGATTCATTGAATGTGTTGTGTATGAATATTTAAACCTGTTAATTTCCCCCTTCATCTGTCCGGTTTGGACTGGGACCGACCCCCCGGCCCCGTTGGGGGTCCCATTGTCTGGTCTGGGACCACCGGGGCCCGTTCGGGGGTCACATTTAAAATATACCTAATTTTTTTAAAAAAACGGTTCCCCGGGGAAACCCCCAGTGTTCCTCACACTTCTTTTTAAGGGGGTTTTGCTTTGACTAAAGCCAGAACGGCTCAAGGTCATATATATGCGTCCAAAGGTAAAACTTGCAATTTTGGCTTAAATAGCGACGCTCTTCTTGCCGAAAAAGCAAGCGAAAATTTGTATCAATTTCCCAAAAAATTCTAAACCCAGTAAACAAAATATATTTAATTGTGTTTGTTTATTATTAAATTAATGAAAACTTATCTAAAATATATTTTTTTGGGGTTAGACAAATTTTAAATTCGTTTTTATAAAAGGTTGGAATTTTTTAATTTCATTTGGTACGAAATTATTAATTTTCACATTTTTTAAAAATTTTTCCCCTTAATTTAAACGTATAAGAGAATATTTTAGAAAGGACTTATTTTTAAACGAGTTCCTGCTAATACATAATTATTTAACCAGAACGAGTGGTATTTAATCAAAAAAAAAACGCGACGGGGGGACTCGAACCCATGTTTTTTGGCCCGCCCAGGGACGAAAATCACATGACGCTCAACCCCCAAAGGGCCCCCACTAACCCCACAAGAATCACGCACCCACAGAGCTAGGTGTTTTACCATGATCCAAGGACAAGGTGTGTGGGTGTCTCTGACCTCACCTTTTCCTTTCGTTTTTTTACCCTTGTGTACAAACCTCTCCTCAGTTCCCCTTGCTTTGTTGTCACATTTCCATCATCTCATTTACTGTTTCCCCCCTGCCAGTGCCTCCCCCATAATTCTCAGGAAATTATTCATGCCTGTGTAGTCCCCTCTTGTTTTTAGCTTCATTTGTCCAGTTTCCTTTCATTTGTAACTCACTGTGTTTTGAAGCTCAGAATCACGTGGTCTCTGACACCGAGGGGTCTTTCATATCGATCCCCTCAATATCTGCAATACTCAAGGATAATAGGGGGCCCAGTCTTGCGGTTTTCACCCCCCCCTCTCTTTTTTGTGTCCCCCTTTTACGTTTGGACATAAGGTTTCCCCAATAAAACCCCCCCATCATCTACCCCTCCACGTTTCTGGGCCCATGGGGCCCCCAGGTTTCCCAGTCATTTTTTTTTGTGGCAAAAGTCACCACAATCAGTATTTTCCCCCTTTTTAGAGCCCTTCCTGCCACGTCAGCCAGTGTGTCAACCATCGCTGTTATCTTTTTTCTTTTACATCCCTGTTCGTGGGGGGTTTATATCACTGCAATTACCTCCTTGAGACGTACAGACTGAAGTGTTCTTATTACCCTTTTTCTTCTCCTCGGGCCCTCCCCCCGCCATCAAAATCCCTTTGGGTTTTTTTATGAGCAGTAACCCCCCCTCCCCTCTGCCCTCCATCTTTCCCAGGATCTGACAGCCCGTTGGAAAGATGGCACCTTTATCATTCTTGTGAGCTTGGTTTCGGGAGAGCTAGATGTCCCCGGGATGCCTCTTTTTTACTCTCGTGTCACTCCTCCCATGGTATATCATCAGGGGTTTGGGTACCATACCTTCAGTTTCCTCTCCAATACGGTTTGGGGTCTTTGGGGTGGGGGACCTGGCAGGTGGGGGTTTTTATAGCATAGTGTGGGGGGAGGTGTAAGTGTAGATTGTGGCTGGGATAGATGTTTGGCGGGTTCTGGGGTGGTTCTTTTGTCGCACTTGTTACTCTCCCCCTCTTTTGCCCTCTGCTGACTCTGCCCTTGTCCTCTTTAGCCCCTTTCGTTTCTGTGTCTTCCCCAGCTGTCATTCTGTTCTTCTGTCGGTCTGGAACCCCCTTTAATGTTGATAATTTTTCAAATGTGGTTTCTTAACCCTTTCCCCCACCATTTCTGTCTTAAAAAACATTTTTACTGTCCAATTTCTTCCCCTTCCCCATTTGGTTTTCTATTTCAGTCATGTCCTTCTTGTATTTTTTGATGATTTTTTCCCTCTCCTGTGTTTCTTTCTTTTTTTATTGTGTCCCCCCTTCCTCCAAGCCCATGAATAAACACTGATTTCTGTCCCCCTCCTCCCATTGCTTTCCCCCGTGTGTCCCGAGCCCCCTTTGTAAAAGCCATTGTTCCCTTTTTTCCTGTAACTCTTTTGGTCGTGCCTCTGCATAGGACCTATCACCTTTTTTATCTTCTCCCTCTCTGCTATCCCTGCTTCAACAGCTCTCCCTAAATTCCTTTGCCTTGCGTGGGGTGATAGGCTTTGGGTCTTTTTTCCTTCCATCATTGGGGCCCATTTAATAGGGTGTATGCTTCAGATGCTATGTTCCTCTGGGTAGCTCTGTAACCGTTCAGCATTTTACCTCATATTCTATGGGCCGTTTCCCCACTTTTGGATCAGCTTGGCTCCCATTTCTTCTTCTCGCTCCTCCCTTTCCATTTTCCAGAAAACTCACTTTTTGCTCTCCCCCCCTTGTTCCATCCTTTTACATTTCTTTTCCTCCATTCTCCCCCCCCAGGACCATCTTCCTTTGATCCCCCCAGCCTTCGACTTTCCCTCTGAGCACCATTTTTTTTTTGTGTTAGGTTTTTGTGTGGTGTGTGTGTGTGTGTGTGTGTGTGTGTGTGTGTGTGTTTGTTTGTGTGTGTGTGTGTTTGTGGTTGTTTTTTGTGTGTGTGTGTGTGTGTGTGTTTGTTAAGAAAAGAAAGAGTGGTAGAAAAAGGGGGGGGGGGAGAAAGAGGATAGGAAGGAAAAAGAATAGAGAGAGGGAGAGACAAAAAAGGGGGAGACAGAGAAGGGGGGGGGAAAAAAAGAAAAAGGAGAAAGTGAGGGAGGGTTTACTTTTGTTGAGGGGGGGTGGAGGAAGACCTGGGGGGGGGGATAGGGGGGGTGCTGGGGGGAGAGGTGGAAGAAAGAGGGAAGGGGGGGGATGGAGAGAGAAAGGAGAGGGGGGGGAAAGGGGGGGGTTTAAAAGGGGTAGATATATGGAGTGGGAGGGGAAGGGGGGAAAAGAGTTATGGGGGGGGGAGAAAAGGGGAAGGGGGGAGGAAGACAAAGGGGAAAGAGAGGGAAGGAGAGAGGAAAGAGAGGAGGAATGGGGAGGAAAGAGAGAAGAAGAGAAATGGGAGAGAGAGAGTTTTGCAGGAATGGGGGGTATTTCCGTCACAGGAGGTGTCAATTGACCTGTACTCACCTAGTTGTGGTTGCAGGGGATTCATAGCTCCTGGCCCCGCCTCTTCACTGGCCCTACTGGGCTCCTCCTTCCAAGAGCCTTATCATCCCTTCTTAAAGCATGAATGGATCCTCCCCCACAATCCTTCCTTTCCACTTCCCGACCACTTGTGACTGAAGAAATCTTCCAACATCCCTGTGATTCATCTGAGTCTTCAACCCGCCCCCCCCGTTTCTGTGTCCCATCTCTGGAACATTCTGTCTCTGTCCACCTTGTCAATTCATCTCAGCATTTTATATTTTGTTATCAGCCCCCGTTACCCTTTAAAGTCGTCCGTTTCCCCCTTTAAACCCCCCTCGGGAAAAACCCCTTAGCTCCGGGACTAGTCGTGTTGCAAACCTTTGCACTTTTTTCTAGTTTATTTATGTACTTGGTTGAGGGGGGTTCAAACGGGGTTACCCAGTAGGGCCCCAACGTACACAGGTACAGGGTTCTAACGTTCCTTTTTTAAGATGTCGAAATGCTGTTCTTGGGGAAAGTTGGGGGCCCGTATGCTGCTGCAGTTTTTGGTTGTTTTGCCTCAGGCGATGTGTCTGGGTTATACTCCCCCCCAAGATTTTTTCCCCTTTGGGGGAGGTTTGAAAAATCGGCCCCCCAGACTGTTCCCGGGGCGGGGGTTTCCCCTTTCCCCCCTTTCCCCCAATTTTTCATGACTTTGCACTTGGTGGGGTTGTCCAGGAGAATTCCCGGGGCCAGTCCTGCACCTTTCCCCGATTCCTTTGGCCCCTTTTTTCCCCTTTTTCCGATTGAACCTTCCCACAATTCCCCTCATTTGCAAACAGGGACACTTCCTCATGTCTTACAAATACCAGAAACAGCACCGGTCCTAGGACTGCCCCTGGAACCCCATCAAGATCCCCCCTCTGACACCTCGCTCGAACCATAAAATCGCTGCTGTCTTCCTGACGGTTTTCCCGACCTTGGGATTTTTTTCCCGTTACCCTTTTAGGTCCTCCAGTTTTTTCACTAATCTTTGTGTGGAACCGTGTAAAAAGCCTTCTTCCCGTACAAGAAAATGAAAATACCCCCCCTTTTTTTTTGTCTCACTGCTGCCCCCCTGTCATAGAACTCCAGTAGGTTTGTGACAGAGGTTTCCCCCTTTTTAAAAAATTTGTGTTGACTGCCGTTTAAAACTCATTCCTTTCTAGGTGCTCCACCACCTTTCCTGATAATCTTCTCCATGCCTTTTTCATACTATACATGTCAGTGACACTGGTCTGTGGGTTTTGTGCTTCTTTTCTGTCCCTTTTTTTTAAAATTGGGACTACATTTGTTTTTTTCCCAACCCCAGGTTCTCCTGTACCCCAAAAATTTGGGGAATATTGTTGTTGGGGGTGTGTGTGTGGGGTGTGTGTGTGTGTGTGTGTACTCCTAGTTGTACTACCTAGTTGTGGTTGGGGGCGAGAAGCCCCGGCCCCCCTCCTTCACTGGCCGTTTTGGGGCACTCTCCCTGCGCCATGACTTTATCATACCTCTCCCAAAAACTATGTATAGAGCCTGCCTCCACTACATCGCTTCCTAAACTATTCCACTTCCGACAACTCTGTGACTGAAGAAATCCTAACATCTCTGTGATTCATCTGAGTCTTCAACTTCCATCTGTTTTCCCCTTGTTGTTGTGCCCCTTTTGGGAAAATTCTGTCTCTGCCCCCTTTGTAAAACCCCTCAGTATCTTATATGTTGTTATCATGTCTCCCCTATCTCTCCTGTCCTCCAGTGTGTCAGGTCGTTTCCCTTTTTAAACCCCCCCCCCGTAGGACATCCCCCTTTGCCCGGAATTTGTCTTTTTTAAACCTTTTTCATTTCCCAGCTTCTTCACATGCTTGGCTAGGTGGGGTTCCAAAAATGGTGCTGCATACTCCAATATGGGCCTAACGTACACAGTTTTGGGGCCTGAACGATTCTTTTTAAAAATGTCGGAAAACTGTTCTTGGTTTGTTGGGGCCCTTTTGCAGCAGATTTGGTTGAGGGGGCCTCGGAGATGTGTCTGGTGTTATACTCCCCCAAAAATTTTTTCCTTTTATTGAGGTTTGCAGCCCCCTGGCCCCCTTGGTTTTTACCCCTCTGCGGTCTTCTTTCCCCCTTCCCAAAATTCATGACTTTGCACTTGGTGGGGTTGGGGGCCAGTTGCGGGGGCCAGGTTTTCAGGCTGCCCCGATCCCCGGGGTTCTCCCCGGCCCCCGCCCCTTGGGTTTTCCCATTCGCCCCCCGGGCGGGGGCACTTCAGTCTATTCCCCCGCGTTCAAAAATACCAGAAACAGCACTGGCCCCGGGGGCCCCCGGGGAAACCCCCCTCGTCACCGGCGCCCTCCCCCGCCACGTCCCCGGGGCTCGCCTGTCCCCCTGACAGGTTTCCCCCCCCAATGTAGTGCCTTCCCTGTTCCCCCCGCCTGGTCCTCCAGCTTCTGCACTAATCTCTTGTGTGGAACTGTGTCAAACGCCTTTTTCAATCCAAGAATATGCAATCTCCCAAATTTTTCCCTTTTCCCCTTTTTCACCCTGTCGTAGAACTCCAGTATTTTTGAACGGGTTTTGCCCCCAAAAAACCCTGTTGGCCGTCGTTGATAAGCCATTCCTTTCTAGGTGCTAACCAAACCCCTTCCGATTTTTCTTCTCCATAAAACCTTTTCATACAATACATGTCAGTGACACGGGGGCTGTAGTTTAGTGCTACGTTCCTGTCCCTTTTTTTAAAAAATTGGGGAACTACATTTGCTGTTTCCCCAAAACCTCAGGATTGCCCTGTTTCGATAGATTTTTTGGAAGATCGTTTTTGGGGGTACACATAGCTCCTCTCCCCCTCTCTGGGACCCATGGAGAGATGTTATCTGGCCCCATCCCCTTTTAAAATATCTAGCTCTTTTAGTAGCCCTTCACTTCCTCCTTTTTTTGGGTATTGTGTCCAGCACTTGATGGTGTACCCTACCTCTCCTTTTCTGGAGGCCCTTCTATCTCCTCTGTGAACACCTCTTTGAATCTCTTGTTTGACCCCCCTCCACACTTCCCGGTCTTTTTTTGGCCCCCCCCCCCAACCTTCCTCAGCCTGATCACCTGGTCCTTGGCTGTTTTTCCCCCTCCTGAGGGGGCCGGAGCTTTGGGTCAGATTTTTTTCCCATGTCATTCTGTACTGTTTTGGGGCCCCCCTTTCCCCTGATTTTTTGCCATTTCTTTTGGCCCCCGACTGCTCCCTTTTTTCGGGGGTTTTTGGGGCCTTCTGCCCCTCTTCCTTCCCCCTTGAATTGGTTTTGGCTTCCCTGCCCTTTTTGGGTGAACCAGGGCTCATCCTTTTTTTTTCGCTTCTCCTGTTCCCTTGGGGTAAAACCCCCTCCCTCAGTTCCCTTTTTAAAAATTGGGGCACTTTTTCCCCATTTTTTCCCTCTGACTTCCCATTCTCTGTCCCATAACTTTTGCAGGAAGTTCCCATGCCCACATACCCCACCTTTTTTTTTTTGGGGCTTCATTTGTGCCCCCTTCCTTTTGTTTCCCCCCCCCACTTGTAACTTACTATTTTTTCAAAAATTTAAAAAACCATATGATCACTCCCCAAGGGGGGTTTTAAAGGGGGTTATTCCTTATCTGCACTCTCGGGAATTGTAACCAGTCTCGCTGGTTCGTCATTTCCTCTCCCCCCTGGTAGTCCCCCTTATGTGTTTTTATAAAATTTTTCCCGTACCACCCCAGCATTTTACCCCCCACGTTTTTGGGGCCCCCACCCCAAGTTCTCCCAATAAACCCCCCAGGTTGGGGCACCCATGATCAGTAGCTTGGGGCCCCCCGGGGCCCTTCCCCGGCCACTTCTGCCAGAGTGTCAATCATCGTCTTTTTCCCACCCTTTTGCCTTGGCCTCCTGCTGTTCTGTGGTGGGTTGCTTTCCCCCATTCACCCCTTTTTGGGCCTCCCGGGTGGCATCCCTACGTAATCCCCAGCTTTCCCCCTCTCCTCTCTCCATCTACAAAATCCCCCGGTTTTTTTTCCCCCAGTGCCACTCCTCCACCCCCTCTGTTCCCCCCGTCTTTCCCCAGGGGCTGGATCCCATTTTTGGAAAAAGGGATCTGTTATCATACCTGTAGGGTTTTGGCCGTGAAACTTATGTCCGGTGATGCCTCCTTTTTCTTTTCTTCCACTCCCCCACTTTTTTTCCCCCACTTGGTGACCAACCCCTTAGTTTTCTCATTTTTGTGTTTTGGGGGGGGGGGGGTGGGGGGGCCCGGTGGTGTACTGTGGGATTCTATTGGGGGGGTTGGGGGGGGAGATTGTTTTAAAATTTGGGGTTTGGGTAGGGGTGCTTGGTTGTTGGGTGTTTGGGATGGGGGTTTGTGTGTGCTTTTCTTGTTGCCCGCCCTGCCTGGTTGTCCCTCTGATTCTGTCCCCCTTTCCCTCCTCCCCCCTTTTCCTTTTTCCTTTTTTTCCTCTCCCTCAGCTGCTGTCGTTCTGTTTTTGTTCTTCCCGGCCCCCAAAACCCCTTTTCCGTATTTTTTCCCTTTTCCCCTTCCCCAACGTGGTTTTTCTTTTGGGAATCTTTTTTTTTGGGGCCAGAATCAGCTTGAGCGGGGGTTTCTCCCCCCTTGAGTACCCCCCTTTCTTTTAAAATTTTCCCCCCCATGTCTTCTTCACCATTTTTTGAGTATGCCCCAATCTCCCTTTCTTTCTGCCTGCCGTCTTTCAGTGTGTGTCCCCTTTCCCCACCCCCTTCGATGAATAAAAAATGCCCCTTTTCCCTCCCTCCCTTTCCCCTTTTCCCTTACCCCCCGGGGTCCTGTTTCCCCCTTCTTTTTTTCCGTTGCTCTTTGGTGGGGGTCGTTCCCCCCGCATTTGCCCTATTCCCTCTCCACCCCCTCTCAGCTGCTCACCCCCGCTCCTTTTTCTTGGTAGAAACGGCCATGCGTAAGTTACATCTTCCTTCCCCTGGGGCCCCCTTATGCTGTGTCTTTTTTTGGTCAAAAACCCCCCCTTAACCGCTTCAGCCCCCTTTACCCCATCTTCTAGGGGCCCCTTATCCTGGCTACTGCATCTTCAGCTTTTGCCTCCCAGTTCTTTTCTCCTCCTCCAACCTCCCCTTTCCGTTTTCACAGAAAGCTCTCTCTCCATCTTTTTTAGGGGAACTTCTGGGGTTTTTCCCCTCTTGTTCCTCCTTTTTACTGCTCTTTTTCCCTTTTTTCCCTTTCCAGGCGTTTCCCCCCCTGGGGCCCCGGGGGCCCGCAGGGGCCCCACCACCATTTTTTTTTTTTTTTTTTTTTTTTGGGGGGGAAAAAGGGAAGGGGGGGGGTAGAACAGGAAAAAAGAGGGGGGATTTTGGGGGTTAAAAGAAGGGGGACAGGTAAAAGAGGGGGGAGAGAGGATTTGGGTATAGAGGGGGGAAGGGGGGGGGAATGGTGGGGGAAGGGGATATGCAGAGGTGGGGAGAGAGGATTTGGGGGGGGCAGGGGAGGGGGGGGAAGGGTAGGGAAAGTGAGATAAGAAGAGAGGGAGAGATGGGGGAGGGGGGGGGGAAAAGGGGGGTGGGAGAGGGGGAGAGATGGGGGGAGAGAGAGAAAATTTTTTGGGGGCTAGAGGGGGGAAGGGGGGAGGGAGGGAGGGGGGAGAGGGGAAAGGGGAGGTTTGGGGAAGGGGAAGGGGGGGGGAAGGGGTAAAAAAGAGAGATAAGAGGGGGGAGATGGGGGGAGGGAGGCTGGGGAGGGAGGGAGAGCTGGGGGGGGGAGAGTGGGAGAGAGATGGATGGGGAGAGGGAGAGAGATGGGGAGACAGATGGGGAGGGAGAGCGGGGGGAGGGAGAGAGAGGGGGAGAGTGGGGCAAAAGAGAGATAGGGAGAGAGAGGTGGGGGGAGAGAGAGGGGGAAAGGTGTGAGATAGTGAGTGTGTGTGAGAGGGGGAGATTGAATGTGAGGGTGGGAGTGGGGGGGAAAAGGGGGGAAAGGGGGGGGGGAAGGGGGGGGGGAGAGTGAGAGGTAGAGTGGGGTGTGGGGAAAGGGGGGGGTGGGGGGGGGGAAAAGGGGGCGGGGGAAGGGGGGGGGGGGGTGAGTGAGGGGAGGTGATAGGGGCGGGGGGAAGGGGGGGGGGGGGTGTCTACCCACGTTAGTCGTTATGTATTTTTCTGTCCTTATTTTCCCCGTAGGGGGCCCAAAAAAACCCCCTTGGTTTTTTTTGGCAGGGGTTTTTGTATTTAAAAATTCTATCAGTTGAATTATTATTGTTGTATGGATTATTATTGTATGATGTGTGTGTGTATATGGTTTAAGAGGGGGGAGAGGTTAAAACAGCTTTCAAAAGGGGTGAAACCCTTGTGTTTTGTTTGTATCCCCATGCATTTTGTTTGTGCCCCCAAAAAACCCCCACTTTTATTTATTTTAAAAATTATATTTATTTTTTTCCCATATTTACTAATACTGGGGAACCCCCAAAAGTTATGATACTCTACTCAGCCCCTACAGTGCCAAAACCCCTGTGTGTTTGTGTGTGTGTTTTTTTTTTTTTGTTTCCCCACATTTCCCCCAACCAAACTCCCCCTTTTCAATGTTGTTTTTACTCTAGTTCAGGTAATAGCTGGCAGGGTGAGTGACCCTTAGCTACCAGTGTCAGAGACCAGCCCGACACAACATGCAACCAAAAAGGGAGTGTACTTGCGGGGGGCAGTGGTGGTGGAAAGTTCCCCCTTCTTTTCCCCCTTGTTGTGACTCGGACCCCCAAGACTTTCTTTTTAAATTTTCCCAAAAAAATCCATTTATATCCTTTTACCCACGTTTCAAGTATTTTCACTTTTTTAAAATTTCTTCCCCTTTTTGGACGTTACACTTATTTATAATGATACCCAACCTTTTTACGTCATACTTCCCGGGGAGGCCCACTTTCCCCCACCTTCCTAGTTTATATATTTTTGTTTTTTTTTTTTTTTCTTCGTTTTCTTGTTAACTTGGTCACTCTCTGTATACTACCCCACATGTTGGGTTAACCCCAAACCCTCAACTTGACCTTTTTTAATTTGTCACTGCTTTATACTTCGTATATATTTTTGTTCCCGTAAAAACCATAGGGGCCCAAACGATTTTGGGGCTTTTAAATTTTCTTTTGTAATTTCAGGCTTTCTCCTTTTTTTTTTTAAATCTTTGGTTAAAACTTGTAGGGTTGTTCACTGACCCCACTACCACTTTTTGGCCCCCTTTTTAAAAAAAAAGAAACCCCAAAAAAATTAAGATTCCGGGCCTTGTGTCCCCCACTCTAACCCCGGGGTGTGTGTGTGTGTATGTGTGTGTGTGTGTTTTGTGTGTGTGTGTGTGTGTGTATTTTGTGTGGTGTGTGTATGTTTTGTTATTTTTGTTTTGGGTTTTTTGTTTTGTATGTGTGTGTGTGTACCACCCAATTGTGGTTGCAGGGGGGTTATTCAAGGGGCCCCCCCCCCCCCTCTTCACTGGGGGCTACTAGGTCACCCCTTTCTGCTTCATGAGCCTTATTATACCTCTTTTTTTGAGCTTTGTATTGTTCCTGCCTCCACTACCCCCCTCTCCAGGCTTTTTCCCCCTTCCTGAAAACTCTATGAGTGAAGAAATACCCCAACATCCCTGTGACTCATCTAGTCTTCAACTTCCAGTTGGTAGCTTGTTGCTGTGCCCCCCCTCTGTTTATCATGCCCCCTCTCTCCTGTCCTCCTGTGTCGTAAAAAGACTTGTGATGTTTTTAAAATGTGAGTGTGTGAACTTTTAAAAAGGAGCAAATAAAGACAAATGGTTTTAGACTTGACGTGCTTTGGAGTGTAAGCAAGGTAACATTTATGAAGAGATTCAGGGGGAAAACCACAGACCGGACTTTTCCTTGGAAGTACAGTGCCGGCACTCTGAAGGAGGGGTGTTAATGTTGGTTTTTGCCAGTGGGGCGTTCTGGTATATATATATTTTTTATATATATATATATATATATATATATATATATATATATCACAAACATGATCTTGGCCAGGAACGACCCTGTTTGACAGGAACCCCGGACCGACCTCCCACTGGACCAATTTGGCATGCTTTCCAGACGTTATTCCAAAAGGAGCCAGCTTTCAGGCAGGAAGGCTTACAGTTTTCTTTTATCCCCGCATGCATCGACACAACTAGAGATTTATACAATGTAGAATTGCAAAAGCAGGCGAAATATTCACAACACTGATCTCTGGCCGACGGAGACTCGACCCCGAACCTTTGCAGATGAAAAGCGTAAGCCTTCCTGCCTGAAAGCTGGCGCCTTGAATAACGTCTAGCAAAAACTGGATCCCAAAAGGATTGGCCCCGTGTGGTACGGGGGGGAAAGCCCCGCGTTCCTGTACAAGGTTGTAGGGTCGAGTCTCCTCGGCCAGAGATCAGTGTTTGTGAATATTTCGCCTGCTCGGGGAATTCCACAAAAAAAAAAAAATATATATATATATATATATATATATATATATATATATATAAAAAGATCTTTACTAGAAATATAATTATTATTATTATTAGCAGTAAAAAGTAGTTGTTGTATAGTCGTAGTAGTAAAAATTGAAAAGCAGCAGTAGCAGTAGTAGTAATAAAAGTTTCCAATTTTGATATATGCCCCCCCCAATCTTTGGTCTATCCCCCCCTCCTTTCGTCCCTTGTCTCCCCCTCTCCTCCCTCCCTAACTCCCTCCTCCCCCCCATCTCCCCCTTTTTGGAAGCTCATTATCTGAGTTTCTTCAGCACATCTTCAATTTAAAATTCCCCCGCCGGAAGGGATGGCTTTTAGGCAAGGAGGTTATCCAGTTCCTTGAGCCCTGTTTGGCTTAAGCAGAACAGGATGATCCTTTACTCGAGTCTGGCTAGCTAGGTCTTGTAGGAGCAGTAGAAGGTTGATCCTGTTCCTGAGTTTGCTAGGGCTTTGGGCAGAGGGGGTTTACCGTTCCTTGAGCTGGCTAGCTAGTCTTTTAGGAGCAGTAGGAGGTTGATCTTGTTCCTTTAGTGGGCTGGTCTTGTGGGCAGGGAGGTTGATCTTTTTCCTTGGTCTGGCACTAGGTCTTGTAGGAGCAGTGGAGGTTGATCCAGTTCCTTGAGCTCACGGTCTTGTAGAAGTGGGGTTGACCCCGTTCCTTGAGTCTGGCTAGCTAAGTCTTGAGGAGATTGGAGGTTGATCGTTCCTTGAGTTGGCTGCTGGTCTTGTAGGAGTAAGGGGTTTTATCCGTTTGGGGTTTGGGTAGCTGGTTTTAGGAGAGTAGAGGTTGATCCAGTTCCTTGAGTTGGCAGCTAGGTCTTGTGGAATAGCAGGTTTCCAGTCTTGAGTTGGCTAGCTAGGTCTTGTGGGGGGATAGCAGGTTGATCCAGTTCCTTGAGTCTGGCTGCGGGCTTGTGGAGCAGTAGGAGGTTGATCTTTTCCCCGAGTCTGGCTAGCTGGTTTTTTTAGGGGGCAGAGCAGGTTGATCCTTCCTTGAGTCTGGCTAGCTAGGTCTTGTAGGAGCAGTGGAGGTTGATCCATTCCTTGAGTGTGGCTAGCTAGGTCTTGTGGGCATGCAGGTTGATCCTTTCCGAGTCCAGCTAAGTCTTGTAGGAGCAGGCAGGTTGATCCAGTTCCTTGAGTCTGGCAGCTGGTCTTGTAGGGGAGGGTTGACCAGTTCCTTGAGTCTGGCTAGCTAGGCTTTAGGAGCAGTAGGAGGTTGATCTTGTTCCTTGAGTCTGGAGCAGGTCTTGTGGGGCATACAGGTTTATCCGTTCCTTGAGTCTGGCTTGCTAGGTCTTGTAGGAGCAGTAGGAGGTTGATCTTTTTCCTTAGTCTGGCTAGCAGGTCTTTTAGGGGTAGGGGGTTGACCCCTTCCCCTTGAGTCTGGCTAGCTAGGTCTTGTAGGAGCAGTAGGAGGTTGATCTTTTCCCCTTTAGTCTGGCTAGCTAGGTCTTGTAGGAGCATAGGGGTTTTCTTGTTTTTTGAGTCTGGCTAGCTAGGTCTTGTGGAGCAGTAGCAGGTTAACTTTCCTTGACTTAACAGGTCTTTGGGGGGCAGCACTGGAGTCATAAGTAACTCTCAGTGGATAAACAGGAACACCGTGTATATGCAGTGTGAGAAAACACCCCCAGCGTATTACATTGAGAGATACGTTAGGTTAGGTAAGACTGGTCAATATACGGGGCAAGTGCTTTTAAGCTGGTCTTATTCATATGAAGACTCGCAGCTAGCAGTGTGTTTGCAATTGAAATCACGGAAAAATTTTATTTAACCTTCATGTGATATTGTCATTATTGTAATTATTTTTTTTTTATTATTATTATTGTTATGAAAAATTTTATTATTATTATTATTATTATTATTATTATTATTATTATTATTATTATTATTATTATTATTATTATTATTATTTGTATTATTTATTTTTGTATTATTATTATTAGTCGTAGTAGTAGTGGTAATTTTATATAATTAGTAATAGTCGTAGTATTAGTATTAGTATTAGTAGTAGTAGTAGTGATAGTTTGTAGTAGAAGGAAAAAACCTCGTAATTTTCTGTACTATAAGAGGAGGTTCGATGATTTTTCAATTAATCTAAAATCCACTACTGTGTCTAATACGCCGTAAATGCTGCAACATAGGTTGGCTGAAAGGTTTAAAAAACCTATCTACTGCACGAGGGCTTGAGGCTGGGGTTTTACCAGTCAAGAATTTAAACCCCAAAAGGGGGATCTAAAAAAAATTTTTTAGCAATATACCTGAAAGAAAATTCTACTTAGAGTATATATCTGGGGATCTCAAGTCTTGAATTTTTTTTTTTTTAGAATAAATAAATATATGGAAAAATTAAATTTTTGCTAATTTAAGTTAACACCAATATATACAAGTTTTATTGCTTACAAAACTGAATGTCTTCAATTTATATTTTTTTTTTTTGCTTAGTTTGTATTGTTTGTGTTTGCTGCTCAAACAATATGCTTTGTGTTTAGTAATAACTACGAAACCCCAATTAGGGAAACTAAAATTTTATTTATTGGACTAACAAGAGGGAATAAACGAAAGGAACAAATGTGGGAGAGAGAGAGAGAGAGAGAGAGAGAGAGAGAGAGAGAGAGAGAGAGAAGAGAGAGAGAGAGAGAGAGAGAGAGAGAGAGAGGGGGGGGGGGGGGGGGGGGGGGGGGGGGGGGGGGGGGGGGGGGGGGGGGGGGGGGGCTCACGCAGTTTCGGAACAGTCGTTTCCCTAAAAAGGTCCGTGTTGAGATTTTTTTAGACTGGGGAAAAATTTTTTGCTAGAATAGCTGTCTTCAGACTTAGACGGACGAGACAGACAGATCAAGCAGGCGTTGTATGTCACTTCCAGAAATAAAATCCCCGCTCATTGATGAACCATTCTTAATAACCTAGAAATTATATTCTTCACTTATGCATCAACACTAGCCCTCCCTGTACTAGTATGTGCAATGTACAGACCTCACTGGCAGCAAGTGGACCCACATTAACCTCCTGATGGAACATGCTCACTAGTGTTTCACCAAAAATCAACATATTAGTTTTTACCTCAATTAACATATTATTCAGAGAGAGTCAGATGAACGGCTGGAAAAAAGGGGAAACTTCAGGTTCCATCCAACGGAGAGGAAGGAAATTTTTTGGTCAAGAACCCCACTGGCATCGAGACCCCACGCTTGAAGGGTATCAAAAAATGACTTGAAAAAGGGTTTGGCACTCTCCTTAAAAGGGGTCAAGGCACCCGCTTGAAGGGGGTCAATACACTGATTGAAGGGTATCAAGGGGCTCTGCTTGAAGGGGGTCAAGACACTTGGGGTACCAAGGCACTCTGCTTGAAGGGCATCAAGATTTTTCTTGAAGAATATCAAGACACTGTGTTTGAAGGGTTTTAATTGGACTCGGCTTAAAGGGGGTCAATACATTTTTTTAAAGAGCATCAAGACACTTTGCTGGAAGGATAAATTTGTTGAAGGGATAATGCACTTGTTTGAAGGAACAAGGACCCTTAGGGGATCAAGCACTCTTAAGGTTTCAAGCCTCTGTTTTAAGGGTATCAAGGCACTCTGCTTGAAGGGTATAAAACACTCTGCTTGAAGGTCCCCCCTTTAAATTATCAAGACACTCTGCTTGAAGGGTATCAAGGCACTCTGCTTGAAGGGTATCAAGCCCCGCAAGGTTATCAAGGCCTCTGTTTGATGGGATCAAGACACTTGCTCAAGGGTTCAAGACACTCTGCTTGAAGTGTATCAAACCTTTTTTTGAAGGGTATCTACACACTTTGCTCAAGGGTATCAAAACTCGTTTGAAGGGCATCAAGGCACTCGACTTGAAGGGTATCAAGGCACTCGTTGAAGACAAGACACCTGCTTGAAGGGTATCAAGACGCTCTGCTTGAACATCAAGACACTTTTTTAAAAAGGGGGCCGCCTTTTAAAGGGATCAAGACGTCCTTGAAGGGTATAAGAACATAAGAACATAAGAGAAAGGAACACTGCAGCAGGCCTCGCCCATGCGAGGCAGGTATCATCGGGAGCCCTGACTACCGGGGGTTAACCTCTCCAGGTAAACTCCAGGAAGTCAGGTCACTTCCCAAAGGGAAGAAGACAGCATCGATGTGAAAACTATCAGGTCTAACTCACACCCACCTATACCCACTCATGTATTTATCTAACCTTTTTTAAAACTACACAACGTCTTAGCATCTATGACGGTACTGGGGTTTTTTCACTCATCCACAACTCTATTACCAAACCAGTGCCCTATATCCTTCCTGAACTGAACTTTTCCAACAAACCATTTTGGTCCTGTCTGGTTGATATTTTTTTGCCCTATTTACATCCGCTTTTTTTTCCTGTTTTCCATTTATACACCTCAATCATATCCCCCTAATTTCGCCTTTCTAAAAAGCAAATTCAAGACCTCAGTCTATCCTCTAGGGAAGATTTCTGATACATGGGATCAACTTTTATCCCCTCTGTACGTTTTCCATGCATCTATCCATTCTGTAATACGGTGACCAAAACTGTGATAATGTAAATGAGGCCTAACCAAGGATATATAGAGTTGAAGAACAACCTGAGGACTTCTATTATTTATATTTTTTGGGGTATGAAGCCAAGGTTCTTTAGCTTTAGGGGAAAACTTTTTTGGTTTCAGATTACTGCTAACCAGAACTCCTAAATTTTTTTCCCAACACAAGATCTACATTATTCAGTTTATATGTGGCAGGGGTTTTGCCCCGCCCAAAAAACTTTGTTTTTTACTTAAACTGCATCTGCCCTTCTCCGACCACTGCATCAGTCTATTCAAATTATCCTGGAGTGCTCTAATTCCCCTTATAATGAATTAGAGGGCCCTTTTTTTGGTGTCACACAAATTTGCTTATATTGTTATTTATTCCCTCATCTATATCGTTTATGAAAGGAAAACAATGGGCCCAAAACCCCCCGGGGCACCGCTTGTGATGTGCCCCCACTGTTTTTTTACCTTTTATGCAAACTCTCTGCCGCCTATTTGTCAACCATGCCTCTACCCGGGAAAAATTTCCCTTATTCCGGTGCCTTAATTTCCCCTCAGTGTTGAGGGAACTTTATCGAAAGCCTTACTGAAGTCCATATACACAATATCATATTCATTATCATGATCTCCCCCCAAAAACACCTTAGAAAAAAAAAAGGGAAAATTGTAAGAAAAACCCCCCTTAGTAAAACCGGTTGAGATTCATTAATCAATTTATCCTTTTTCAAGATCGCTACGAATTGCCTGGCAATTATTGTTTCCAAAAATTTTCCCCAACTATGGAGGTAAGGCTTTATTGGTCTATAGTTCGAAGCAAGGACCTTCACCTGCCTTAAAAATGGTATTGCATTATTTTCCACTTGTCTGGCACTATGCCGTTTGTGTGATATTTTAAAAAAGACCAAAGGTTTCACGTTCCTCTTTACATTTTTTAAAACTTTGAAACAGTTCATCAGGGCCTGGGGATTTGTTGGGGTTTTAATTTTCTATTTGTCTGAGGACCATGTCACTAGTTCTCCAATCGGCAATTTTATCTTCCTGTTCTACATAATTTTTATTTTGGAATTTCACTAGTATCTTCCTGAGTAAAAACTGAGAGGAAGTAAGTATTGAAAATTTCCCAAAACCCTTTCACTGTCATGATCTGACCTGAGTTACTCTTAAGTGGGCCTATCTTGTTCCCCAAACTTATTCTGAATACCCCAAAGAACCTTTTTTGGGTTTGTTTTGAATCCCCCTTCGACCTTAGCCTCATAATCCCCTTTTTCTTTTTTTTTTCCTTTTTTTATTTCTCTTTTTAAAATATTGATTTTTATCTGCCCATCCCCCCCTTTTTATCGCAAACATAATATTTTGTATCAAGGCACTCTTTTGAAGGGTATCAAGGCACTCTGCTTGAAGGGTATCAAACCCATGAAGGGTATCAAGGCACTCTGCTTGAAGGGGGTCGGGGGGTCATTGTTTTGTTTCACTAGACTGTTGTTGCCACTGGATCTGAGAGTCTAGAGGATTTAATTTTTTTGTGGGGTTAGAATTTACATTTCGATTGTCTTTAATTGATATTCCAGCATTGACTCTGAGGGGGTGTGTGTGTGTGTGTGTGTGTGTGTGTGTGTGTATACTCACCCGGGGTTTCCCGGGTCTTTTTTGCTCCTGTGTGTGTGTGTGTGTATGTGTTTTATGTGTGTGTGTGTATATGTATGTGTGTGAGTATTGGTTTTATATGTGTGTAGTCACCTATTTAGTTAGGGGTCGATTCATAGCTCCGGGCCCCCCCTTTCCCCGGCGCTACGGGGGGCTTTTCCCCCTTTGTCATGAGCTTTATCATTTTTTCTTAAAGCTATGTTGGAACCTGCCTCCACTACAGCCCCCAATATTCCATTCCCACCACTCTGTGACTGAAGAAAACTTTTTCCCCCGGGTTCATTGAGTCTTCAACTTCCAGCTGCCCCCTTTATGCTGTGCCCCCTTTTGGAAAATTCTGCTTGTCCACCTTGTCAATTCCTCTCAGTATTTTATATGTCGTTATCATTTTACTCCCCTGTCCCCAAAATCGTCAGGTCGATTTTTAACCTCTCCTGTAGGACATCCCCTTAGCTCCTGGACTATTTTAAACCTTGCACTTTCTCTGTTATTTATTTTGGGGTGGGGGGGTTTCCAAAAATGGGGCTGGGATTTGGCCTAACGTAAAAGTTACGGGGGTCTGAATACCTTAGGTTTGCTAGTCGCCCGTATGTGCGGTTATTTGGTTGATGTGCCCCTCGGAGATGTGCCTGTGTTATACTCACCCCAAGTTTTTTCCTTGTTGGGGGAGTCTCTGGGCCCCCAAACTGCACTCCGTCTGCGGTTTTTCCCCCTTCCCCAATCTTCATGACTTTGCATTGGGGGGTTAAACCCAGGAGTTTTTCCCCACAAAGCCTGCACCTCTCCAGATTTGTAGTTCTCCCCCTTTCCCCGTCCGACCCCTTCTCAACTTCACATCATCTGCAAACGGGACACTTGATTATTCCTTCCGTCAGTCATTACAAATACCAGAAACAGCACTGGTCCCAGGACTGACCTCTGTAACCCCCCGTCACCGGCCCCACTCTGACACCTCGCCACGAACCATGACTCGTGTGTCTTCCGACAGGTATTCCCTGATCCATTGGGGCCCCCCTTTTTCCGCCTGGTCCTCCCCCTTTTTTACTAATCTCTTGGGGGGTAAACGACCCCTTCAGTCCAAGAAAAAACAATCCACCCCCCTCTTTTTTCTTGTCTTATTTTTTTCCCCTTCAGAACTCCCCTAGGTTTGGACACAGATTTCCGTCCCTGAAACTTTTACTGCCGTTGAAAGCTCATTTCTTTCAGGTGTTCCACCACTCTTCTGATAATTTCTCCATGACTTTGCATACTATACATGACAGTGACACTGGTCTGTAGTTAAGTGCTTCATGTCTTTTCCTTTTTTTTAAAATTGGGACTACATTTGGGGTATTCCATACCCAGGTAGTCTCCTGTTTCAAAAAGTGTTAATATTTTGTTGGGGTACACGCGTCTCAACCCCCTCTCACAGGACCCATAGAGATTATTCCCCGTCCCCTTTTTAGGATCTAGGCTACCCTTCACCTTCCCGGTTGTATGTATTGTGTCCCCTTGGTGGTGTACCCCCCCTCTCTGTCTATCTGGAGTTCCTTCTGTTCCTCGGGGAACACTTTTTGAATCCCCCATTGAGTTTCTTACACTTAGGTCATTTTTTTGATCTCTTCTCCTTCCTTCCTTAGCCTGATCACCTGGTCCTTGAGGGGCCCTTCTGATGTGGCTGTACAACAGTTTCGGGTCAGATTTGGCTTTCCCGCTATGTCATTCTGTACTGTTTTTGGGGGTCCCACCCTCCTGTCCTCCAGTGCCAGGCCATACCCTTAACCTTTTTCGTGAGACATTCCCTTAGCTCTATCTCTCTTTTACAAACCTTTGCACTTTTCAATTTCTTACGTGCGACCGGTTTTAAACTGGTGCTGCATACCCAGTATGCAACACCAGAGTTGAACGTTTCCTACTGAGATATCAAAAGCTATTTTCAGGTTTGCAGTCTTTGGCCCCTAGACTATACTTGCCCTGTTTCCTTTGCCATTCCCCGATCTTCATGACTTTCATTTGGGGGGTTAAATTCAAAGAGCCAGTTTTTGGGGCTAGGTTTGCACCCCAACCCCGGTCTCTTTGTAATCTTGATTATCACCCCATCTAATTCTCCTCTTGTTTCACATCATCTGAAAAAAGGGCACTTCTAAGTCTATCCCTTCCGTCATGTAATTCACATATCCCCAAAATTGGGGCCCCAAGGCTGCCCCCCGGGGGAACCCGCTCTACACTGGTCTTTTTTTCTGACATGTCATGTCCATGACTCGTTGTTCCCCCCTGTCAGGTATTCTCTGATCCATTGCAGTGCCCTTCCTTATGCGTGCCTGACCTTTTTTTTTGCAAAATCTTTGTGAGGAACTGTGTCGAAGGCTTTCTTGATCAAAAAAAATGCAGTCTACCTACCCCTATTTTGGTCTTACTGTAGTTACCTTGTAAAAACTATAGTAGGTTTCGACAAAATTTTCCTTCCTGTCGATGCTTTTGTTTTCATGTTATTTTTTCAGGTGCTTCATCACTTCTTCCTGATAATCTTCTCCACACCTGCATAACACGTCAGTCCCTGGTCAAAATTTAGTGCCTCGTGTCTGTCTCCTTTCAAAAAGGGGACTACTTTGGGGTTTCCCCTACCGATATTTGCCCAGTTAAAAAGGAAGTGTTAAAAAATTTTTGTTAGTGGCACAAAGCGTCTCTGCCCCCTGTAACGACCCACGGAAATTTTTTTCCCCCCCCATCGCCTTTGGGGTATCTAGTTCGTTTAGCAGCTTCTTCACCACCTCGGTAGTGTGTATCTCACCCCAAAACTTGTTGGGATCCCTCCTTTCTGACTTTCCAGATTCTTTTTCTCTACACTGTAAATACTTTTTAAATCTCAGGGGCTCCTCACATATTTTGGTCTTTCTTCTGAGCCCCCCACCTTTTTTCCCCAGCCTTTTCTGGTCATTGCTGTTGTTCCCCCTGATGGTGTACAACATTTTGGGCAGATTTGTTTTTTGCTGCTATGTCATTTCCTTGGGGCCCCCTTTACCTTGCATATTTATTTATGGTCTCGACTCCTTCCCCATTCACCTAGGGTTCTTTGCCTTTTACTTTTCCCCTTCTCTAGCACACTTGGTTTGGGGGTCTACACCTTTGGGTAACCAAAAGGGTCCTAGCCTAATTGCATATCGTTGTCTTTTTTTCCATTCTTTTTTGATTCCCCCGGTTCTCTGTCCCACAACCCCGGCAAAAACCTGTGTAGCCCCCTCTTGTAGTTTGGTTCATTTGTCCTGCATTTCCTGCTTCCCCACTTGAACTCTAAATTCGAAGCTCAAAACCAGGATCAGGCCCCGAAAGGTCTTTTGATGTCTTCAATATCTGCATTACTCAAGGTGAATACTAGGTCCAGTTTTCTGGCTCATTTTCCCTCTCCTCTGGTAGTGTCTCTTGGTTGGACATGAGGGGGGTGTGTGTGTGTGTGTGTGTGTGTGTGTGTGTGTGTGTGTGTGTGTGTGTGTGTGTGTTAGTTAACATTTTGTCCTAGGACATGTCAATTGACCGGGTGTTGTATATGTGTGTGTGTGTGTGTGTGTGTGTGTGTGTGTGTGTGTATGTGTGTGTGTGTGTGTGTGTTGGGTTTTTCTACCTAGTTGTGGTTTTGGGGATTTTCAGCTCCCCGGGCCCGCCCTTCACTGGGGCTCAGGTCATCTTCCCTCCATGACTTTTTAACCCCCCTTTTAAAAGGGGATCCTGCCTCCATTACTCCACTTCCCCGACTATTCCCCCTTCCCAACTCTGTGACTGAAGAAATTCTTCCTAACATCCCCCTGATTCTTCTTTTCCTTCCAAGGCTCCTTGTTGCGCTGTCCCATCTCTGGAAATTCTGTCTTTGTCCACCGTGTCAATTCCTCTCAGTATTTTTTTTTGTTATCATATCCCCCTTTCTTCCTATCCTCCCCCCTTTGGAAAGCCCCTAGCTCCCGGGCTAGTCTTGTTGCAAACCTTGCACTTTTCTAATTTCCTTACATGTTTTTGGGTTCCAAACTGGTGTGATACTTTAATACAGGCCTGACATACACGGTGTACAGGGTCCTGAACGATTCTTTATTGAGATGTCGGAATGCTACCTTAGGTTTGTAGGCGCCATATGCTGCACCAGTTATTTGGTTTATTGCCCCCCCGGGGTGTCCTTAAAGATTTTTCCATCAGTGAGGTTTGTAGTCTCGGGCCCCCCTAGACTGTACTCCGTCTTCGGTTTTTTTTGCCCTTCCCCAATCTTCATGACTTTCCCGGGGGGGGTTAAAACCCAGGAGCTATTTTCTGACCAGGTTTTCAGCCTCCGATTTGTAGTTCTGCCGGGCCCCCGTCCGATCGAATTCTTTCATCAACTTCACATCATCTGCAAACAGGGACACTTCGGAGTCTATTCCTTCCGTCATTTTTCCATATATTAAAATACACCAGTAAGGACTCCCCCCGTGGGATCACGCTGGTCAAGGCGCCCACTCTGACACCCGTCATACCATGACTCGTTGTTGTCTTCCTGACAGGTTTCCCCCGATGCACTGTAGTGCCTTCCCTTTATTCCTGCCTGGTTTCCCCAGCTTATGCACTAATCTCTTGGGGAACGGCAAAAGCCTTTTACATTCCAAGATAAACAATCAACCCACCCCTCTCTCTTTGTCTTAGGGTCACCCTGTCAGAACCCAAAGGTTTGTCCCCGGCTTTCCCGTCCATGAAACTGTGCTGGTGGTCGTTGATAAGTTCATTTCTTTCTAGGTGTTCCACCACTCTTCCCGGGATAATCTTCTCCATGATTTGCAAATATATATATAGTGACACTGGTCTGTAGTATAGTGCTTCGTGCCTACCCCCCTTTTTTAAAAAAGGGGACCATTTCCGTCTTCCATCCTCAGGTGTCGCCCTGTTTCGATAGATGTGTTAAAGTTTTTTTTGTTAGTTGCACACTTAGCGCCTCTGCTCCCTCTCTCAGGATCCATGGAGAGATGTTCCCCGGTTTTTGATATCGGTTTTTAGCATCTTCTTCACTTTTTCCCCGGTTGTATTTTTTGTATGTATGTATGTATTGGAAAATTTTATCCGGCCCCATACCTTTGACATATCTAGTTTGTTAGCAGCCTCTTAAATTTGCCAGCTTGTATGTATTGTGTCCAGCACTTGTTGGTGTACCCCACCTTTTCGTCTTTCCGGAGCCTTTTGTCCCCTTTTTGGGAACACTACTTTTGAATCTCCTGTTGAGCCCCACATACTTTTGGTCGTTTCTTGTGACCTCCCCCCTTCCTTCCTCAGTCTGATTACCTGGTCCTTGACTTTTTTTCCTCCTGATGGGCTATACAAGGGTTTCGGGTCAGATTTGGCTTTTGCTGTTTTTATTTTCTCATCATGGTTGGGCCCCCTTTTTCACCGGGGATTAGGGTTAAAATTTTTAAAAAAAAATTCCTGTACCTTAATCATATGAATTTTTTCCTAAAAGCAAAGTAATTTCATTTCGATACCTTTTTTAAAAAAGTCTCCCTAAATGAAAAAAAAAGTAAGAAAAAAAAATTTTAATGATATTTATGTAATATTACTAAAAAATAAAATGGCTTACATCATAAAAAATTTATCATTTTTGACATATATTACTACTTATTGCTTAGAATAAACCGAAGTTGCAGTTTGTTTTTGTTTCTTCAGCAGCATTTCCTGCATAACTTTGCTTGCACGTTCAGCACACGGGGTTAGGGTTTTTGAGTGGGCCCCCCTCTTCGGGTTTTTTTAATGAGTTCAGAGTTTTTTTTAAGGTTTCAATATTTCTGACAAAGTCTTGAAGTCTTTTTTAACCCAAAAATCTGATCAGTAAACCAGAAAGGGAAACGGGGATATCTCCCCCAAAGTCTTCCGTCTTGTAGGTATAAGAATAATGAAGAATAAAAAGCATGGTTTTAAATTCCAAACCCTTTCTGAGGGGTTTTAAAATTTATTTTAATAAAAAAGGGAAAAACCCCCTTTTTTTCAAAGAATCTAAACACTTGTTAGATGGAACAAAACTTCATATCATCTCTCCACCCCGTTTTTTGGAGGATTTCTTCTGTTCCATTAGAAAAAGGCCCCTTTTTTCCCCCTAATTCTTCCCCAGTTGGGATACAAAGGGGTACTCCATGTTTGGAGAACTGGTTTTAGCACCAAGATTTTCACCCCAAAAAACGGAGAATCCTGTCCAGAACTGATGCTGACAATTTTAAAATTTTGGGTTTTTCAACCCCCTTTTCCCCCAGAACATTATTTTTTGTTTGACAACAGATCTGCTTGTTTGTCACTGTGATAATGTTTGTTGTATCAACAATGATCTTTTATTACACCCGTTGTTTTTCAATAACTTTTGTCATTCCTTCAGGAACAGTTTCAGCGTCCCCATCTTTCAAATGCAGTACACCCAAATTTTTTTCTTCGGTTGTTTTTTTTTTTTAATAATAATACCTGATACTCATTTTTAATGCCTTTCCATAAAATTTTTAAGACAATTCTTCTATTTTTAACTTTTCAATCATTTCCTCCTTCAATTTATCAGTTTTTTGTATTTGACTTGTAAGTTGCTGCTCCCTTGTTGACTTTTGTTGCTGCCCCAAATTTTTTGACTTGTAAGTTGCTGCCCCCACTTGTTGACTTGTAAGTTGCTGCTCCACTTGTTGATTTTTAAAATTTTCTGCTCCACTTGTTGACTTGAAAATTGCTGCTCCCCTTGTTGACTTGTGTTGCTGCTTTTTGTTGACTTGAAAATTGTTTTCTCCACTTGTTGTTTTAATTGCTGCTCCATTTTTCTTTGAAATTTTCAGTGACGTCAAGGGGGAAAACTGTTTGCATATCTTGGCCACTTTACTGGTTGATACTTTTGGGTCACTAAATTTTTTTAACTTTACTTTTTTTGTTTTTTTTTGGGGGTTGGGGGAGCAGCCTTTATCTTCATCTTCATACTCCCCTTCACATTCACTATCCTCTCCTCGATGCCTTTTGTACTTTCCTGGGGTGATACTTATTAGTAATAACGCAGATATATGGTGATTCATAAATTTGGGGTGAGTTTGTTTTTAAACTGAGAGAAATTAGTGACTTTTTCATTATTTTTAGACAAAGTTCCCCCGATTTAAAAAGAGGAGATGTTTTATTTAAAAAAAAATAAAACGTTATAACCGGAGGCAGATAGGGCCAGAAGAATGCAGCCAAACTACAAAAAGGGGGGACTACGCGGGCATGAAGAACTTCCTTGGTTTTAAAAGTGGAACAAGAGAACGGAAAGGGGGAAACCAAAAAACGAGATGAGGGAAAAAAGGGGGACAACAATATGCAAGGAAGCTGAGGGGGGGGAACCAAGGGGGAAACAGAAACAAAAAAAAACCCAGGATGAGCCCATGGTTCACCCAAAGGTGGGGGAAGCCAAAACCAAGTGGTAGGGAATGGAAGAAGTATAAAAGGGAAAAGACCCGGGAAAAAAAAAGGAGAACAGTCGTAGAGCCAGAAACGAATATGCAGGGGGTAAAAGGGGGGGGGCCCCAACGACAGTACGAGAATGACATAAAGGAAACCAAATTGGGGACCCAAACTGTTGAAAAAGCCACATGGGGAG